>JADLZK010008431.1:0-291229 GCA_015847255.1 Hyparrhenia diplandra | reverse complement strand
TAACTATACAGCGGCTATTATTATGTCCTGAAGGTGTTGTGTGCTTGTTGTCTTGTGTTGTCATGTGTATCATGCTTGGTAGTACTGTGCTGAATTTAATTTGCTTGGACCTTTGGGGCTGCATAGCAAGGTAAAGTTGTTAATACACTGCAGAGTAATCTCAAGTACGACGTGGCTTTGCAGCACCGAGCACTATGCCCATTAACAATGTAGTAGAAAGGAGACTCATTGAGTGATTTTTTTTTTTTTGGATTTCACTATCGGCATCCATTTGATAGGTAATAGGCATCAACACGCCACATGAGAGGAATGTAATGGACATATTTTTATAAATTTGATTGATTTGAAACCCGACCAACCAAAATTGACAATATCAAATTCTTTTTGAGGGAAATTGCAATATCAAATGCCCTATGATCTTTATTGCCCGGGGTGTGGCCCTTTCTTTTGTGGGCCTGTTGGGCCACGAATCCGACGTTAGCCAAGTTTTTTGCATTAGCGTGAGTAGATAGATACTGTAGAGGATGCCCAATGAATGAATGGGATCATTTTTTTCATGTTCGTCGCCATCTTCCGGAGACAGCAAGAGACGGAAGCAAACAAAGCAGTGGCAATCCGATGAACTGGGAGAGCAATGCCGACGCGGGCGGGCTCGGGTAGTGGTAATGGATTGAGTTTTTTTCCTTTCGCAATCAAACTTGTTTCTTTCTATTATTAGTTCAAAATTATATAGTTTACGGCCAATTTAGGTTAAATTAGAGTGCCTTTTACCCCTTTTACCACCCCTAGGCTTGGGGATACAACAACACCACGTGTGTCATATACCTTTTCAAGCAGTTAAAGTTTTCATTCATGTCATTATTTCAAACATTGGATGTTTACTTGCAGGTTTCACCAATTTTCTCTAAATTCAATTTCGGGACACTCCTCTATACAGGAAGTATGAGATCGGATGTGGAGGGAGCAAAGATGAACAGTCATTCCATGACCGAAGAGTCCTAGACATTATCAATGCTAGCAGATGAATGGGGCCATTCCATGACAAAATGTGGAAAAGGGAGCAAGCTTTTACGGCAGTACGCGGGGCCTTGTTCCCGTTGAGTACGCGATGGCGGCCACACCACAATCGCGGTTGGTGTGATCTCACAAGACTTGAGCCCCTCGATGTTTCATCTCTTTGGAGATGTACACATTTCACTAAACACTAAGCCTAAGCCTAGAGACAGCGCGCTATGAGCAAGGTCTAACTAACCTAAACGCCGCCAAAGCACCTCGCTAATCACCAAGTGATCTTTTAAGCTCTATGCATGTGGAGAGCACAAATGAAGTGTAACCACACTCTTCTATAATCCCTCGGCTCCCACACTTCTCATTTTGGCGGTTGGATGGCGTATATATAGCCATAAATGAGAATATAGTCATTACCCCTCACTAGGCGAAAAAAATTGTGGCGGGCCGGACGGCGCCGGCCGCTCACCGTCCGGGCCATGTGCATAGTAGCATCCAAGCGCCACTCCATGCGCCACGTGTTACTAGCCATTTGAATTTGACCATTCTGCGTGCACACTCCAGCGAATGTCGGACGGCGTCCGTCGCCCACCGCGTCGGGCCTTAACACCTGCGTTGGGCGTGGTCGAGAGAAGGGGTGCAGCGAGAGCACCGTCGAGGCCAGCGTGCTGCCCGGCCGTCCGGGCGCTGCACAAGCGGCGTCCGGCGCGCGTTCTTTCTTCCTTCGCTTCTTCAACACGAGTCGGATGCTCCGGCGGTATTACGTCGGGGCGCGCTTCATTCAAGGTCTAGCGTTAGCAGCGAAACTTTGTTTTCTTTGCGATCTTAAGCCGGGCTTGGTTCCAATCTTCATGCTTGGAATTTTAGTGATTTCTTGAGCATCTTATATTTGACTACCCTAGAAAATTACTATGCCATGGTCCAAAGTCATGATTTGCATTCATCGGACTATAAAATAGACACTTACCAAACTTGTTAGTCTCGTTTGGTCATGTTGTTCATGAAAACAAGGACTGTGATTATAACTTTTGAGTAACTTACTTCCTGTGCAGCTCTCTCTATTACTTGTGGTTTTAGGCCTTGATTATGGGACAGTGGCTCTCTAGGCGCGAGCGATGCTCGAGCAGTATTGTGATGTTTTCTCTTTTAGACTGCATAGCAACAGAGATGAAGTTGCATTGGTATAGTTTGTTGCAGAGTAATCATGTCCTACGTGGTGCAGTAGTTTTGCATCACTGGGCACCGTGCTCGTTAACAGTGTTGTAGTCTTGTAGAAAGCAGACTGGACGGAGTGATTGTATTTTTGTATTTCACTATTGCCATCCGTTTGGTAGGAAAGAATGCACCATTATTTTCGCATGTTCGCTCGTCATCATCCCAAGAGCGACATCAGGAATACAGCTTCAGCAAGCCGGCTGCAAAAGGCCCCTCACAGCTTCTTACAGCCCACCCGCACCAATAGTGTTAGTTCTTCACAGCTTAATATATAACCCACTTGTCTCTCTCTCGCAGTAGTAGTTTTCGGTTCTACGCTCGCGCCGGGCTTGACTCAGTGCCCAAAACCCACCGTAGATGCTCTTTACAACCCGCTTCTCCTCTCTCTCTCTCCTTATTTCTCTTCTTCACCCTACAAGTATTTAACCGGTTTAGGAGGCGATACTCGCTCAGATCGGAAGCAAACCGCCGACGGCGACGCGGGCGCGGGCGGGTCCTGGGCCCTGGGATGCAACAACAACACGTGTGTGGGATGGCCCACAGTTTCATCAATGCGGCATAAGAGCGGGCAGGGAAAAGCGCACCCAAATCTGCCAGCGCATCGCTTTTGTGCCGCTCGTAATCAAGCGCTGCTGCTGTTGCCTCTCTCACTCACGTGTCATGTGAGGTGTCACAACAAAACACAGTGCCCTTCTTACTAACCTTTTGGCTTTACTGTTGTGAAGATTTAATAGACAGTAACGGCGTAGTAAGCAGTAGTAAGCAGGATCAAAAGACAAGATCGTGATTTTACCCCTGGAGATATGAAATAATCGCAAGTTCACTATTTCATATTGAGAATTATCGAGACTATCTTCACATGGTTTGGATGAGGTCATCAGATTCTTCAAGAATAATGTAAGCTATACATCTGAAAAAAAAAAAAAAAAAACTTACAAGTTGGACACAGAGGGAGTGCTGTTAGTTACTACAAAATTAGCAACATTGCATATAAAAGTCATCTTCACAATAAAAAATAAAAAACTGTCATCTTATTTTTTTCTAGTCTCTGCGTCTAGCTTACGTTCTGTTTTGGTAGTTTCTATTAAAAAAATATTTCACTTAATAAGCAGCCAGAAAATTCAAAAGAAGTCATATTGTGGCTTCACCACCTTTTATATTTTATTAAAAACGCTCTTTTTCTCTTGCATAGTACATATAGTTTTTATTATGTGCCTAAACTTGGTAAAGATTCACCAAGAAACCCGACAAGGAAAAATTGTCTCCAAAACTCGTGCCAAAGAGCAACTTTTTAAAAAAAACTAAATTAACAATATTTTTGCTCGGTGTTGACCTGTGATTAAGGTTTGAGTAAAGGTGCCCATGTCGATTGTCCCATAATCAGCGGGTGATGAGGTTTAAGTTTTCCTCACTACGACCACCATCAAAGTCTTGGCTTTTCGTCGGTGGTCTCTCTCTCGTTGTGTGCTTGGCACGTACGCACGCAGACCGGCAGACAGGGGTAGCACTCACAGTCACTGTGCCTGGTCCTTATGCCCCTGGCTGGCAGACACGTCGTAGTAGCGCCAGCCAGATGCAGACCTTTAATTATTTCAGGTATACTTAAATTGGTCCAACAAAAGAAGAAAAAAAAACAATTATAGGTCTTCTAGTTCAAATTTGATTATCTTACATTTGACTAATTTAAAGAGAAATGATATCATCGTATGACTCAAAAAATAAATATTATTGTAGATTTAGTCTTAACTGATTAGTAATTTAGTGTTATTTGATTATTTTTTGACAACAGTGTTATTTGAGTTGACACTACAATTTTCATTCATGTTGAGAATAGTGGGAGGGAGAGAGTATTATCTATATCTTCTAGCCTGTAGAAAAGCTCTAAATTAAAGACTTTCAGACATCACCAATAAACTATGACAATAAACGAAGCTGTTGTTGCACCTATTCACTTCAGCAGAAGCGCTAGGCACAAGATACTCTTTTGCAAAGTCGGCATAGGTAAACGTCGGTGTCAATAAGCTTACACTTTATACACTGTTTGATTAATTATCTAATAATAATTAGTTGACTAATAACCTATTATTGATTTAGTCTAGCTAGTTGGGATAGTTGTTATCTAAAGGTCTAGTTAACAATTTACTAATCTATTTACCTATATACAACCTATTTACCTATATGTAGGTCTAGTCATGTAATAATAATTAGAGCATCTCCAAAGAAGTTATCTATCTTATATTTAGGTAGTAGGAGTAAAAAACATCACTCCAATGGACTACCTATATGACTAGCTAGATTTGTTGGCTACGTAAAATCCTCTCCTCCCTCTTCCTATTCCTATTGGGCCAACAAATGTGGGCAACTATTTTTCTCCCCATGCACCTCTCACGGCCCCGCCTCACGCCCGTTGCACGCCAAGGCCCTTCCCACATCGCTTGTCGGGCTGCTACCCAACACGGTGGCCCTTCTCGCCAGCCCCCTTGTCAGTGCTTGGTCCTCGACATGGCGGCCGATCTCCTAGCGTACTCCCCGGCATCCCCTTGGTGGCGGCAACACCTTATCCGCCGTGCCCAAGCTCCCGATGCATCCAAGCACACCTTCGTACCAAGGGAATCAAGGGACCTGAGGACGAGGGCGAGCTGCCTCTATAATGGTCGGGGGAGCCAGCCTGCCGCTTCCCCTGCCCTCGGCCCCGGGATGGCCTTATTCTCCCGGGCACCTTTCCACACCCGACACTCCACTTCCCGCACACGCCCCCACCGACATCCACAATAGCGCCGCACCTCCACCACCTCCGGGTGACGACGGCCAAGCAGCAGTTCCACCGCCCTTCACAACAGTGGTTGCACCTCCATCGTGCCTTCCTCTGCCCACTCCTCTGGTGAGGACTTCATCGATGGGGGAAGAAGACATAGGAGATAATTACATGGGGACCCACATGTCATTGTCCCGCTAGGATAGATTTGAGTAGCCTATTTTAGGTAGTACCGCCAGAGTTGAAGACAAAAATAAATTTAGGTAGTAGAAAAAACAGTGACTACCTAAATAGACATTTAGATAGTCATTTAGGTTATAGTGTTGAAGATGCTCTAAAAAGAATAAATGTCTAGGGCCAAACATTATCTCCAAAAAGATCCATTTCTCGAGGTGACCGGTCCAATCGATCCGCATTAATTCTCTCTCATAGTCCGGGTGTGCATTTAACCCAACCTCTTTTCTCTGATGCTATTGATACTCCAAACAACTCTACTTAATTAAGCTTGGTAGCTAAAGAGTTATTAAGATTCAACACTTTAAAGAAGAGCAACATTCATTGTCGTTATCTTATTTGATAATTTGTCCTAAAGTTACTAAAAATTATTTCTTAAGGACAGAGGGAGTAAAATTAAAAAAAAAAAAGATAATTATTAACAGATAATAACTGCTACTAGATCCGAACAGTAACTTAGCCCTCTAGAAAAAGTTAATAGTATGCTTCTACGTGATGAGTAGGTTGCGAGTGTTGTCAATTGAAGCCAAGCACGGCCGGCCGGCGTCGATCGAGACGAGCACGTCATCCAAAAATCCAGCTGTTTGCCTTTGCCGCTTCTCTCCCCTCCTGGTTCATTCTTCTCTGTGTGCTCCACGGCACCTTGAGAGAAGAAACAACGGGCGACGATTTTGAAGATGCTAAACATCTTGTGATTGTGTAATGTGGTGCATTATGCTACATCATCAACAAATGGCAGGCATTCGATCGCCAAATCCTGCACCTATCTTTTTATCAAAAATAAAATATTCTCATCTCCTAGAAAATCATACATAACAAAATTTATACAACCGACAAATTAAAATTGTCAATTACGCGGTTTGCTCGTGCAGAACAACCAAACATTAAACACTGAGATCTAAGGCTACCCAAGCGACAAATGTAAACCTTATTTTATAGTAGAGAAAGTAGTCCCAAACGGATTTTAAAATTTTACTACTCTGGTTTCTAGTTCAGAAAAAGAGCTTTAGTTCTGACAAAAAAAATATATAAATTAACTTAATCTAACTTATAATTTATTATTATTATTTATAAGTTGACACTATTCTACATTACCTTCATGTTGAGACATGGAAAGGGAGCGAGTGTATATCTTGTATTATCACCAATAGTAAATGATGACAATGAATGAAGCTGCTATTTCTAATCTAGCTTTCCTGTCAGCAAAAGCGCTAGCTAGGCATTGCAAAATAGGCATGGGTAAACGTCGGTGTCAAACTGCTTAAACTTTAGTTGTGGCAAAATCAATACAAGTGATTTGTCAAATGGAGGCACGAACGACGTCGACGATGGAGACGAGCACGTCATCCAAATCCAGCCTGTTTCGCCGCTTCTCCCCTACCTACTCATTTTCCGGCGATTTTGAAAAAGGCTATCATCATGTGCTTTATATGACGCATCACTCTCCATCGATCACCAACAAAATGGCATTCGCCATCCTGCTCCTATCTTTACTTAGTGACAAATGCATGCAGAGGTAAATAGCATAGCATGGACCTCGTGTTTAGTTGTCTACTTGTACTCTTTTTGCAAACTTATATAATGCACAAGGCAGATTCATTTCGATATTAGCTAGTAGTATGCTAGATTTAATCATATTAGACAATATACGATTTATACATGGCAATGCATCTTAGACTAACTTTAAAAATATGTGGCATTTCATTTATAGTATAAAATGTTACCATTTTTTTTTTGAAGAAAAGTATAAAATGTTACCATTGTTAAACATAACCACTACAATCTAAATGTAGATGTAGTCTACCGTTTGTTTGAGTTTATCAGGCGATTTATCAGTACATATTTTTTTTTCTCCCACAACAAATCAAGATCCGACTTATCAGCTCCATAATCCATCCACTAAAAGGGTGATTTATGAAAAAGAAATAAAAAAATCTAGTAGAAGAGAAAGCCTAAAACCATGGACGAGTCCGTCACAAGAACCAAATCCGGATATTCCGTGTGAGGACAAAGGAGCTCTTTCTCCAAAGGGCATGAGCATGGCAATCGTCGTCGTCCATTTGGCCATCCGACGACCTACAGGCTAGTACACATGGCGGAGCAAAAGGAAGGCTTTAACGACGGCCGGGGCCGGCGATGGATGGATCCGAGGACGAGGACCGGGATTAAATAGCGCGTGACCCCCGAGGCAAATCTGGATGCTTCCTTGCTTTCTTCCACCTCAACCCATCCCGCGACGTACGGTGGTGACCCGGAAGGACCCCACCCCACACCACCATCGACAACCACCGGCCGTTCTCGATCCCCAAGCAAGCAGTCAGTCTCCCCTCCCCTCTCCTCCCTCCTCCCGTTGGGTAGGCTCGCGAGCCGCGCCCGCCCGCCGTCCCTCCCTTCCCTTCCACCTCCCTCCCCTCCCCCTGATTCGATTGGTGCTCGCGGCTGCGTGCGCTCGGGGAGTTTCTTGATTCGTTCGGCGGGGTGGGTGGAGCACCGTCGTCGCGTCGCCATGGGAGGGCGCTGCTGGCTGTCGTGACCTGCCCTCGCCGCTGCGCTGCTGCAACTCTGTAATAGGTAGGTGACCCTCTTATTCTCTCCGCCGCTCTTTGTTCGTTCGTTCGTTGATGTGCCATGGCGCGGGGATGGGGAAAAAATTCGTGATTGTTTGAGGGAATTTGGTGGATTCGGGCGGAATTTGACGATTTCATCTTCTTGCGGTTCCAAGGTGGGAAATAAAGCTTGGATTTTGATCGAGTCCCGGTGGTGTTCTAGCGAGCCCCTCTTCCGTTCCTCTTTTCCTTGCTAGATAGGATCATCCATCAATCCACCGAGGGAGGGCTTCTCTCCCAACTGCTCTCCGCCCGCCAGTCCAAGGGGGGGAGTTCGTTCGCGTGGATGGGAGTCGCGGCTGCTCTCCTCCTCCTTTCCCGCGCCGCGCGTGCGCGTGCGTGCGCCGGCTCGCTTGTCTCTTCCCTTTGTCGGATTCTCGGAACCGGATAAGCTCGGCGTAAGACCGTACCTACTACCTAGCCTTGTTCTACCGCGTGTCCTCTTCCCAACCTCGTCGTTTCTGGCCAACTGTCCAGCAAATTTCGAGCAATTCCTCCGCTTCTGTTTTGTGTTTGGTCACCTAAACACATCCATCACGTGCCAAATCGAGATGTTCTTGTTTGTTTGATTGCTTGTGTTTCATTATCTTTTTTAATTTATAATTTGCCCTTTATTTCCTTGTTTTCAATTAACTGCCACCGTCGAGTTTAGGTGTAACGAAAAGAGTAGCGGATGGATGGATGGATGGATGGATGAATTAGTTGGCTTACTTCTTTCTTGCGCGCATTGTGGGTTGGTCACCTCGCCTATTTTGGGTGGTGTGGTGTAACGAAAAAGAACAGAGGATTAGTTGGCTTTCTGATTTGAGGATGAGTTTTCGTGGGGTGCGCATTTTGGGTTGGTATCGCCCCTATTGTGTAACGAAAACAAGATTGGTTGGCTTTCAATTGGAGTCTGGGTGAGTATCATCGCCTGAAATGGCTTTCTGATTTTTAGTGTAGTTTTGAGGCAAGAAATGGCAGCAGCCTCTTTCAATTTCTGCCACAAGCAAAAGAAGGTGACACATCACCCAATGGAGACGCTTGTTGCGATCAGTAGCTTGTTTCATCAACTTTCAATGCTCCATGTTTCGCCTAGCTGAACATTTTTTTCTTAGTAATAAATTAAATAAGTAAATGTAAAAAAGCAAGCAAGCGGAGAACAAGGGGAGAGACGCCGCCTTTTGCCATGTGTAGCAACGGCGATGCTTTGTTTGCTTGCAAAGCATCGTGTGGAATCCGGGAGAAGAGAACGAGGGTACGGCCGTTGCTTGTGGCGTTCAATCAGGATAAAGGTTGCCAACTTTGCGCGTTTCCCTCCTGCGTTCCTGCTTAATTTAGGCAGCCTGTTTTTCTCTCTTTGTGCAGCCACTGCCCACCTCTTCTTTAGCAAGCGAGCCTCCTCCTCTATTTTTGCAGAGCGCTGCTAACACAGCGCTCCTGCGTGTTACATGTGTGGTTTTTCTTGTCATGGTTAGGCGTTCGGGTGTTTTGGTTTGGCAATCCGGGTAGACAAGCCTGAAACTGTTTCTTGTTTGATCTATTCATTTCTGTGGCTGCATCTGTCCCCTGATTTAGACTTTCAATAATTAACTGATGAGTAACCTAATTTCTGCCTAACTTTCCTCTGCAGGTAGCTAGTATTCCAGAGGTGATTTCTCCGGAGGGCAAATCTGGTTCGTGATCCCTAGTACCAGAGAGGGCCACAGTTTTGCCTATCGATGTGTTTAGAGCCAAGCACTCAAGATTTTGCAGTTCCGATGGAGTCTAAGTGTGTGAATGATCAGGATTCCTCCTTGATTGACCTGGAGAGTGGCAATGCCACTGCAGTGAGCAACCATAGCAATGGCATGGATGCCGGTTTTACAGTGGGACAAGCAAGAACAGCGCCGAACGGATGTCTGGGGGATGACAGGAATCAGCACATGGATTGCTCCCCTCCTGCTTCGATGCTGTCGCTAGAAGCGTTGACGACAGGAAGTCTGAGGGGGGAGGAGAAGCTGGGCCTTCTGGACAGCTCAGGAGGGGAGAAGACCAAGAAGAAGCGTCCAAAGCCGCCGCTGCCGCCAAGGCCGCTGACACCTACCCCGCTGGATGTTTCTGACCAGAAGCTCCTCAACGAGCTGAGTGAGCTTGCGGTGTTGAAACGGGCAAGGATTGAGCGAATGAAGGCTTTGAAGAAGATGAAGAATGCCAAACAAGGGACCTCGGGTGGCAATTTGTGCCCACTGATCATTACCATTATCTTCTGCATCGTCATACTCTGGCAAGGTATATAGATATGTTCACTATTATTGATAGTGATCCGCGTCCGTGTCTGTATGGAACAACAAAAGTTTTTGCCCCATGAATAAAACATTGACTCACCCCAAGACTCAAATGCCAAATTCAAGCCTTCTGGTTGCTATATTGATAGCGCCAATTCATTTTTTTTTTTTTTTTGCATTCACTTTACAGCTGATGTCTTGTCAAAACTTAATAAACTTAGTTGCATAAATCTTGATAATGTCAGTTATTTGATTTGAGTCACCCCCCACATGCTATGACTTGTGCAACTCTGTCAACTTTTGTCCCAAAAGCTCCAGAACATGGCCCTGTTGATTGAATATAACTTTAACCAGCTGTTTTGATTAGTCAGACCATGTAATACTTAGGGCTTACTCATCATGAAACATTTACTCAAACGCTGTGCATCTGGATTTTGCAGGTTTCTTCTCAGGACATGGGTCGGCAGTAAGTTTCCATGGATCACCCGAATCATCGATTAGGGCACACAGCAGTCTAATCTCAATCAGGTTCTACAAGAAGAACCATTCTAATGTGAGACCGCCCAGCGAGACCACTGCAGCTCCTGAGTAAGTGAACTTTCTTTGCCAAGCAGCATTTGCATATAATACCTGAACTGCTTGTTGCATATAGTCTGAAAACGTTACACTCCATGCTTCACCTGAAGCTGATCCCAGTGGTTCCTTACAACCTTTGCAGTAATGTAGAGACCGTTTCCGTTTTGAGGCTCGGGAACCGAACCAAGCGAGAAGGCTAGCTCGGTGACCGAGATGGTGGTGGCCACCACCATACACACCTGAAAAGCTCGCCACATTTTGAAGCCTCACCTTGACGACCCGGCTTTGTAAATCTTCCAGAGACCATCAGCGGCGCTTCCCCACCCCAACTGCTCCTTGGCTGCTGTAAAAATGAATGAATGGAGTCCTAGTGTGTTGTGCGCCTGGGTCGTACTACGCGAACTAGTGAATCTGTTGGCCGTCGTGCCACACTGAGGCCAGCTATTGATGGCTCTAGTGAAGAGAGCAACGCAACGCAAGCAAGCTGTCTGTATGTGGCTTCTGATCTGATTACACAATAATAAAAGGTTTGCGGGCAATAATGAGAGAGCTGATTTGATCCACCGAGTTCTGTGCTGTACTGCTACTGCATGCACTTGTTAATTGTTATTACTGATTACTGAAATCGTGTGGCGCGCCCCTTTCTTGGCTGTGTGTGACATACTTGTGGCCGGCTTGTTTGTTCAGACTTTGATTGTTACTGAGGTGTGTGTGGTAGCGCTGGGTGTTTTTCTTGGTTCTGGCCGGCTGGTAGTTCATAAGTGATATGCTAGAGAATGAAAGTTTCTCGTTTCAGAGTTTTGAGCTAGATTCACGGACAGGCAATGAGGCACATCTACATCTGATGAAATTTTTGTCAGCTAAGAATCCAGGCTGTTGAGTGGGATCCAGGATGCATACAGCAACACAGGCTGTTGTAGATCTGCAGAGAGTCTGTAGCAATAGCATCGATGTTAGTTGCAGGTTCTCGTCCAGATACGATTCAGATGAGAGCCGTAGGTTGGTTCTTCTTGTGATCTTGTCTCCAACCTTAAGTTGGGTTCCACATGGTTGGCGTCGCTTGGTGACCGGACAAGTGCATGCGATGCACACGGCCGCGTGAACCGGCCGGCGCCGGCGCCGGCACGACGCGTCGGCGACACGGCACGGTTGTGAGATGCTACCTAGTTGACCCTGCTGCTGCACAGCACAGGTTGCGTACACGTGCATTACAGGCACTAGATCTCCGCTCCGCTGTTTGACTTGTACTCAACATACAGTAACATGCAAGTCTGCCTTTCAGAGTTTCAGACTTTGAGCTAGGTTCACAGGCGCCTCTGCATCTGAGAAAATCCTCGGCTCAAAACTCCAGACTTGCTCGTCAGAATCCAGAGTTTCAGAGTTTCAGACTTTGAGCGGGCGAGCACGACATGAAAAATTCTCAGCTCCTCAGAATCCAGGAGATGAATACTGCATATGATACAGTACACACAGGCTGTAGATCTGCACAGAGTTTGTACGTACTAGCATCGATGTTGCAGGCCGGTTCTCGACCACATACGATTCTGATCAGATCCACAGGTTCTTGTGATCTTGTCTCTTGTATTTTCAGTGTCGTCACACTCACAGTAATAAGTTACTAGCACATGGTTGTGGTTGGCGTTGCTTGCGTGAACCGGCCAGGCGTCGGCGACACGCTGGTGGCAGCGAGTTGGCACTAGGATCTCCGCTGTTTGACTTGTACTGAGGACAACATCATGATGCACTCTGCATTGCATTGCTTCCTAGGCGGACAGCACGACGACTCTGGTGAAAACGCGTCTTGGCCTCGCTGTCATGCCACTGAGCGAGTTGACTTGAACGAGCTCAACTGAACAGAACCCTACCTACCTCCTCTCTGTCTGGTGCTCCTTCTGTCCTACTAAGATGGTCGTTCTTGCTTTTGAGTACTGCGTCTGACCATTCATTCATTTTATTTAAATTATTTTAGCAAATCATAACATAAACAAATTGTAACTAAAATATCTCCAATAATAAAAACAAGTTATAAAAAAAATAAATAAAACTTGTAAAAAATCAAATAAGACCAATGGTCAAATAAAATGGCACGGATTCCAAATGACAGTCCCAATGGAATGGACAGAGTAATTTACAAAATATACCAATGTTTGTCTAGGTCAATACATTGGTGATTGTTACCCTATTTATTTAGTTATGTATTGATTTATTTATTTCAAATAGGATTATATTAGATGGCTTCAAGGTTAGTTGTACTCGTAATCACGTGAGTGACATGTGAGTGTGGTGTGGCCGCGAAGTGGTAGGTGGACGCACAGGTTCACTCTTATGCACACTGCGCTTCGAAGAAAAAAAAAGGCATGTTGTTACTTTTTACAGATTTTGTTTCTTTTTCGATTGTGTAGATCTTTTGAGGAGATTTCTTTGTGTAATGTAATTCAGTGTTGCTGCGCAGTTATAAAAAAGAAAAGAAAAGGTCTACTTTTCCTACTCCAACTTTTTTAGCGTAAGTTTGCTTTCATCGCAGAACTTCAAACCCGACAGCACCACCTCCCTTGACTTTTAAAACCGCTTCATTTTATGTCCCAAAGAGCGGTTTTGAAGACGGTTTTGTGTATGAAGGGCACCATAGTCTTTTCGCGTGTCATGGTGTGAGGAACTTCATAGAATAAGCTCACGGATGTAACAAAAAAGGCCAACAAGACAACAAATTTTTTGTTTTGAGGCCAAATAAACAACTTGGAAAAAAAAAGGCAAGATAAGCAAGCGGAAATTTTTCCGGGCCAAATAAGCAATTATTTGGATATAAGATAATAAAATATAATATTATCTCAACTAACAATAACAACTAATGTAGTATGATAAATATCTATCTATGCCTACTAATAAAGAGAGAAAATTTTCGCCGCCCAACCAAAATTTTGTCCAGCCTCCTCGCCCTCCATCGACCGGACGCTTGCTGAACAAAAAAGGCATCGTATTACACAGGGACGCTTGCGTAACAAAAAGCCATCGTACATACATAGGATGCATGCCGCCTGAGTTTGTAGACGACACAGCACTCGATGTGTGCCCATGGCACCGAAGTGCCCGCCACGGACCTCAACCCTCGTCCCAGCCTTTCGAGCACGAAAATTCCGGCCCAGCCCTCAAGTCATCCGAGTCCATGTCCGCTACAACTCTATCGTAGAAGGAAAGCGTAAAAGACCGTAAGGAAAGACTAGGACAGATCAAGAGAAAAATAGGATAGGAATCCAAATCCAATTCAAACCCGAGTCAGCCCCTGAATCCAATATAAATCAAATCAAACATTGCATAAACCAAACCAAATATCCCGTCGATGTCGACCAGTGCCGTCACCGTGTCCGCCGTAGGTGCATAGGCCTCCAGGTCGAAGTCCTCGGGTTTCTCCCCGGCTGCGAAGCTCTCTCTACTCCACCCAGGTCGACGTCCTTCGCCGATTCCGCCATCGCTAGGCCAGTGACAACACCCTGACGGATCCCTCCGCTACTGCCGCGCGAAGACGCCGGCGGTACTCGGTCGTCCCTCCTCGGACAACACTGCGCGACGAATGTGCTTCAAAACGACGTGGTGAGGCATGTCAAGGCGGGCATTAGTGTGCGCACCGATGAGCTGACGATGCTCCGCCTATCATGCCGTCGGTGCAGCGACATGGAGTCTCCGTCGTCGGTCCCGTCTGGTTCCTGCTCATCACGCGTTTCCGGGACAACGCTTCACCGTCTACTCGTCCATCCGCTTGCACACGGCCAAGCTGCAGGTCTTCGACTGGCGATGCGGCTGCGCTGATGAGGTGCGCATCGAGAGCATTGGGCGCCTCTCTGGCGTCATGGTGGAGATCGCCGCGCGACGGATGCAAAAAACATATGAAGTGGAATTGAGTTTCTTCTCGGTGGAACGCCGTGACAGCCTCTCATCAGTGACATTCTACAGAGTCTTATGCCAGGAGTGCGGCCACGAAGTCGGGAATACGTGGAGAGGTGCCTACGATTTACTGCGGCCTATGAATAACAAGTTTTCTTATAGAAAAAAATGCTAAACTGAAATTACACAAATTCTCACTCAAGAATATCATCGAACATCTGATGGTCAAGGGCGTGGTCTTGGAAAAAACAGTAAATTAATGAAACCAGGGCTGCCATGTGGAGAAAGAAAGAGAGATCTTTTGTCGTATGCATCCGTGGACAAACCAGTCCGAATAATATACGAATTTATGGTACTAACAAATCTCTCAGTATGGTCGTCGAAGCACGATATTAATTGTTCATCCAAAAACTAAAAAAAAGTTTTTAATAAATTTATTGTAAAAAATGACATATATAAATATACATAGCAAACTAAATAATTTGATATTCACCCGTACGAACGCATGGACACATTTGCTAGTACCTACCTACTAATAAAGCAAAAAATTTCTGTCGTTCACCCTCAGCTTTCGTCCAGCCTTTTAATTGTATTAAGTCTGGATTGTATTAGTTTAGTCTTCGGATCGTATTGAGTCCTAACTTGGCACGTAACACATGCAGATAGGGGCAGCCATGGGTGCGTGAGTCCAATAGAGTTGGATCGAGTCGGATCAGAGCTGCGTCCCCCTATATATCTCCATCGAAGGACCCTTTAATTTTGTCGACGCAAAAAGATTTCGTTCTCATCACGCACGGTAGTAGCCACTCGATCGAACTCGATCTGGTAGCTACTAAAGATGTGCATAAAGCCCAGGCCCGTCAGCCCGCACGGTACCCGTTTTTGGCCCGCCCGCCCGAAGGCACCGTGCCGGGCCGCCCCGGGTTCGGTGTGGGGGCCGTGTCCAGCCGACCCCCAAGGCACGCTGGCCAGCCCCAAGACGCCCGGTTTTTGGCCTGGCCCTTCTTAACGCCCGTGAAAACGAAGGGTCGGGCGATGGCGTTGTTCGGCAAGATCCGCGATTTACCTAATGCGGCGATGAGGTAAAGCTTGGTTCGGTCCATCCCGTCTCCGTGGAGGTAGGTCGCGGCATTGTCCCGCGTTGTCTTGCTCGTTGGTCGTTGCTCCGGTTGTCCGATCCGTACTTGCTTGTTGCTCTAGCTGCCTTGTCCCCCCGTGTTCTTGCTCTTGTTGCTCTCGCTGGTCGATCTGTTCTTGCTCGTTGCTTTCGTTCGCCGCCGCCGTTTCAGCTTGTTCCTCTCGCCGCCCTCTCCAAATACCGGGCTTTCGGCGGTCGGAACCGGCTAACTGGCTGGTGCCGCACTCCGTGAGGAACCGGTGCCGGAGAGGATGAAGAGACGCGGCATGTCGTGGGCAGCGACGATGATGATGAGGACGCCGGCATGACCATCAACGATGAGCTCCGTGAGCTTGGGCGCATCCCGCACGACCGGACGACATTGGAATGGGAGATGATGATGTTACTCTGCGTGGTGGTCGGGTACTTTCGCTTCTACCCCTTCTCGCCCCCGCTGATGCAAAGAACACCTACCATCAGGCATCTACCGCCTAGGCAAAGGCAAGCCTAGGGTTAGCAAGCGCCGCGTTCCTCGGTGTGGGCATTCTTTTGATGAAGAGACTGAGAAAGTTGATGGGGAGGATAAGGTAATTGCCGTTTGTAAGGCGTGCAAATCTCGTTTGTCCGGTACTTCATGTAATGGAACTGGTCATTTGATTAGGCATAACAAATCATGCAATTCTAAAATTGATCAAGCTAATTTGGTACAAACTAGACTTGCTATGAACTCGATGGATCTTTTAGGAATTGGGAGTACAATAGCAATGTTGCTAGGATGGAACTTTGCGATTGATTGCTAGGTTGGATTTGCCTATTTCTATTGCTTTTCGATAATACCGCTTTGGGATGAGTACATTCAACGCGCCCACAATCCTAGATACGTAAGGGTTTCTAGATGGTCCACTTCTAGGGACCTGAATAAGCTTTTTAATGAACAAATGCAGCATGTTAAGAATGTTATCATGGCTGGTGTGTCTTCTCGCTTTGTTTGACATCCGATATATGGTCCGCAATGCTAAGGAAGATTATGTTAGTGTTGTGGCTCACTATGTCTCCGATTGAGAAATGAGGAAAAACTGTTATTGGTTTCAAACTAATGGAGGCCAATCACAGTGGTGCTAACATTGCAAAAAATTATTGATTGTCTTAGAGATTGGGGCCCCGCAAGATAAGGTAGTATCCGTTACCCTAGATAATGCATCCGCTAATACCATCGCTATGTCAATTTTGACACCTCGCCTTGATGGTTACCTGGTTTTGATGTTTCTCCATTAGATCCCCGACATAAAAAGCAAGACTATGTTGTGCATCGTCGTGTTTGCCATGTTCTTAACTTGGTTGTGAAATCCGCTTGAAAAAAATTGCACCTTTGCTTGAGGTTCTTAGAACCTCGCTATTGTTTTTAAATTCATCTAATCAGCGATTGCACAGTTCAAAAAAGTACCGTCAAGCTCAAGGAATGACACCTAGGAAGTTTAATTTGGACATGGATGTTAGATGGAACTCCACCTTTCTTATGCTTATTCATTTGTCGCCATATAAAAAATGTGTTTACCGCTTTCATCAATTCTAACATTGGCTATCAACTTATACATGGTCAACATTGGCACCAAGCTAATAAGGTTTTTAAGTTCCTTGACAGTTTTATGAGTCAACATGTGTCCTTTCTGGTGTTTATTACCCCACTAGTCCTTTAGTATGGCACCACTTGATTGAGATTGCAATGCATTTCCATGAGAATGAAAAAAGATAGTCTACTTTTACGATGTTATCAAGCCTATGAAGGCTAAATTTCTTAAGTAATCGAAGACTGCCGTGCCCTCGCTGTACTCTTTTGCATTTGTTTTGGATCCAAGAGCTAAACTTAGAGGTTTACGTAAAACACTTGAATTGATGGAACCTTTTGCCAAAACTAGTTATAGTAGTTACTATGATGAAGTTAAAACTGAATTGTATAAACCGTATGACAAGTATGACAAAAGTTTGGTGCAAATTAGACCATCAAGGACCACCCATCCATCCGGACCGACGGGTAAGAGGAAACAGCATGGGGCAGAATTTTTTGGAGGAAACTCATCCTCTTCCGTAATGCGTATGGTGCATCTCTGCCATCTTCTCGTATCTCCGAACTTAGTACTTTACCTTGATGCTAATAATGTTGCAGCAGCTTGATGATAATTTTGATATTCTAAACCGGTGGCATGAGCATAAACTAACCTATCCAGTTCTTTCTCTTATGGCTAAAGACATTATGGTCGTTCCTCGCTTCAACTACCTCTTCGAGTCTTGTTTTAGTTTTGTCCGCGCAGATAATCGAGGAACGCCACCGAGCAATGACTCCGAGACCGCTGAGCAAAATTGGTCTTGGTCAAGGACCGAGCTAGGGCGTGAAAGGGCACAACATGGAGCGAGGACAAGGGCTTGGAAGAATACTATGAGAACAACTTTTTGATGATGATGGCCCCGGGATGAAAGAGTTGGTTCCACCTAATGGTAAGTAATTGTTGCTTGACCGATCTACTTGTGACCGGGCCGGTGTAGTCTTGACTGATATATTTGTGCTTGGTGTAGTCTTGGAGATGGAACTACTTAATGCTTGTCACTTGACCGCTGGTCTTTGAGATGGAAGATCGCTGCCGAGTAATCGACTCCTCGTAAGTCACTTGTACTCTTTGTTAATGGAGCCGTGAGTTGAGAACTTGAGACTGCTGTAGTGATCATTATTCTTGTGTCTATTATGTAGTCCTCCCCGATTGAATGCTTTGTGCCGGATATGAAGACTTGCTGGCTTGCTCATGTGAACTTGTTTTCCTATTATGTAGTCTTGCCGCTGTCGCTAGCCCCGCTGAGAGCCGTGGAGAGCTGCAAAAGTCTTGTGAGTTGAGAGTGACTGTAAGAGCTGTTGGTACTCTTTCTCGTTGAGAGTTGAGAGCCCGAAAGTGAGAGTTCACCGCTTTGTAATAACTCAAATACGCTTTGATCTTATTTTATGAATGAACATGAAACTTGAGACCGTGAAGCCGTACTCTTTTCCTTCCCGGGGTTTTATCTCACGAGGTGTGAGTTTTAATTACCCAGAAGGTTTTTTAATGAGGCGGCATTGCACTCTCGCCTCAAGTTTCTTTACCTTTAAATGTTTGTCACTCTTCTGTTCTCGTAATCTGAGGTGAATGTGATCAGTTGATGAATGTTAATGTACCTTTTAAAATCTATATCAATTTCTGATTAGACATACTATTTTTGCTGAATGTTAATGTGATTTTCAAATTCTATATCAAATTCGATCAAATAGATTGTTTTTGTACAAAACGCGTGCTCGGGCCGCCTCGGTGTAACATCGGGCCGCATGCTATTTGGGCCGGCCGGCAAGACGAAAGTGGGCCACCGTGCCGCGTTCGGGCCGACCCCTGTGGCACGATACACGGGTGTGGCACGCCCGGTGGCCCGTGGGCCTCATAGGCCCGCGCCTCAACGGGCCGTGTTTTACGGGGCCCGCCCGGCCGTGGCGGCCGCCCGATGCACATCTTTAGCCATGGCCAACAAGGTTTGCAGCTGCCCTACGCACATAGATGTATACTGCCAGTACGTAGTGGTTAATTATCTTTAGATGAGCAGACGAGAACCAGGTTATAAATCGCATGCCCTCAAAGAACGCACGGACATGTCTTGCTAGTTTATAATAAAGTGAATAAAAAAAGCAAGAAACACAAACTAAGTCACAAAGTGACATTGTGGTGTAGTACGTGTGTAAGATGAAATTTTGGCATTATTTTAATGCCAATTAAGCAATATTGCAGCGTTATTAGATGGAATAAAATAATTCAGTCAAGACTTGTTCAAACAAGTATTTTACTTGTGGCTTAATATTTCAAAGCCCACACAAAATTAGCTACTATTAGAGGTGGCCATATATTTTTGGCCCATGATTATTTATGGGGCATATACACGTACAAGCAAAGCCATCATGTTCTCAGTTGGCTAAATAAAATACATAATTTATTAAAACGGCCAGCTAGTTTGCATGTATGGCCGGGCTAGCAAATATATACACGTATATATGCCGTACGTGTAGAGATACAAGCAAAGCCATCATGCTCTCTCGGTTGGAATCTTAGAGAAGATCTTGCCGGTTAATTGAAACGGTTATACACCGGAGTTAATGCTATTTGTTGGGATCGTTATCTACTATATGTTTTGCTTGGCCAAGGGGTTGACGTCTGGTCTTGACCCCTATATATCGCTGGGAGGCCGAGGCACATTACGCGGCATATTGATCAGATCATCGTGCAAGGGCATGCATAAGCCAAAGCCCTGCAATACAGCTGCCCTCTCGCCGGAACCCACTCGCCAACGCCTGCCGTGCAGTAGGCCATCGCCGGCAGCAAAGCTCGCCAAGCCGCATAAGCCAAAGCCCTGCAATACAGCTGCCCTCTCGTCGGAACCCACTCGCCAACGCCTGCCGTGCAGTAGGCCATCGCCGGCAGCAAAGCTCGCCAAGCCGCCCGCACCGTCGTGTATTCAGGCACCATCAGCAATCATCTTCACCGTCGACGAGATGCCCACACCTGTGGTGAGCTATTTATTATATTTATATATTTAGATCTAGATGTCGTTTGTTTCCTGCATGGTGTGGCTATTTATTATATTTATATATTTAGATCTAGATGTCGTTTGTTTCCTGCATGGTGTGTAGGTACAGATGCAGAGATGTTTTGGTCATCATCTAGATGGGCAGTACACCGGCGGTCAAAGTGAGGTACGGGCAGCACGCACGGCAGCCCAACAAATCGGCGGCCATCTTCAAGATGATGTTCTAGCCACGATGACATTGGCCCCTAAATCCATCTACGATGACGACGCCTCGAAGAGCAAGCAGCAAGATCGCCAAGATCAGTACGACCAGCAAGATGCCGGCAAAGTAGATGCAGCCCGAGTATTTGGCGTGCTCAGCAGCAGCCCGGCAATACAAGGAGGCAGATCGGTTTCTATGATTGATAAGCTCGTGAACTGTGGTCCTCACCAACATACCACCTCCAGCCATCTTCATCTCGCCCGGCGTCCAGTGGCGAGCGCGGCATAAGCAACAGCAGCCCGGTCAGTGGCACATTGACGGCCACGACGATGAGCATCTCGAACTCCGGCCAGCGGCACATGGACGGCCAGCATCTTCAACTCCAGTGCGGCGCAAGCAGGCCGATGTGCATAAGCATTCAAGCGATGGCGCCCCACGACATCAACATATACCCGGCAGCCCATGGCATCCCGGCGAGAGCACTGCGGCAGCAAGATCAGCACAAGCAAAGATATAGACATGCAGCCCAATCATTCGGAGCACGTGTTCAGTAGCAGCCCGGCGTGGAGGCAGATCAGCTTCTAAGATCGATAAGCAGTACGTGACCAAGATAATAGCAGCCCGACGGCGATTAACATCATCAGTGGTCCGGTGGCTTGATGATTGTCAACGTTGACCCGGCGGCCGGCAGCTCGACGACGACGTACATTCATCAGCATGCAACGTTCCGGCGGCTCGACGACGACGTACATTCTCTGCATACAACGTGCACATGCAGGAGGCAATTGTGGTGGCAGTCCCAGCATTGGTGCAACTCTACGTATGATCCATGATTAGCAGATATATGGCCCATCATCAATTATTTTGGCGGCCCATGATTCAATGTGTGAAGCTTTCCAATGCTAATCGTGAGTTGAAGCAAAGCCTCCAGATTAACCGGGCTGAAGCAAGAATATCAAGTTTCGGGCTGTTGAAAATTGAACTTGTTGATCATCGATACCCGGCCTCTTCACCTGAATAAATGTCGTGGCGCAATGCACGGTCGAACGAATAAACCGTGGCGCAATGCACGGATTATTGTCGTGGCGCAATGCACGACCTATGCGGGCATAGTCTACTTGCTCGCTAATTTTATCAAATATTTACATTGACGCTGAGCATGCGTGTCTCGAAGCTTACACGGAGAAATCTCCTGAGTATTATATGAGCACAAGTCTCACATCCACATACCATCTTCCGCACCGCCAAGGCCGCTGATCCATATGAAGTCATCCTACTTCCCCATCGACGCAGGCCGACGCGTTTCCTTTTCTCGCGACCGACGAGGCCGGAAATATTGTTCGCGACCGACGAGGCCGAACATCTTGACTTCACTATGGGATCCGCATGGCGAGGCCGGATACCCTTTGCTAGAGACCGACGAGGCTCTAGCACCGTTTTCATTTTACTTGTGCTTATGCATATACTTTGGAGACAACTCTGCATATATTTGGAGACGACAATGACGACCATCGGCATAGCTTAATCGGAGGTGTTCTACGGTCCGCATAATCGTGGATGTAATTAACCGGGCGGCCTTTAGAGGCCCCGGGAACCGTGAGACTACACAATCCTCCTCCATTGTCGATGGAGCTCGGCGCAAATATATATATGTGGGAAATTGTACTTTGTAATTCTCTGAAGAATGAATAAAGTGATGTTTCCCTGAATTTGTGTTATTTGTGTATTGTTTGCACATTTACATTATTTTGTATACGAATGTATACTGGCACGCCTGCGCTTATTTTAGCACTAGCTAGTACGATCCGTGAAAGACAGAGAGATCCGCCCATAGTGATTTTTTCTGGCGAAACAACGTGGTAAGTGACAATTCACGTGCGAATCCTCTATCACAGGTTCCTCGATGGATTTGGACCCTCGAGAATATTCTATTTTCCGGTAATGAAAGAGTGTCGAGAAATACAACTCTTTTTGTAAATTGTAATAATATAATCCAAGTTTGTGCGTACCTTTTTACACAACCTATGTAATAGACAACCACTTCAAAATACAACTCTTGTAGTATAATCCGAGTTTGTATATATTAACGTGGTCACGTCACGTGGACCTACGGGACTTGCATACATATATGGTCTTCCAATGTTTTACGCATCCACAATTAATACGCGAGCAATTGAGGTCGAACAATCGACGACGACTAAGTCGACAAAGGAGAAGCTGGGGTCGACTCTGACGATGAAGCTGGGGGTCGACGACTCTGACGATGAAGCTGGGGGTCGACGACTCTGACGATGAAGCTGCCGATCTCGTGGCGTCGGACGGGACGTCGACAATGACTGTGGTGGACGCCGCCGCCTTGGACTGCGACGTCTGCAACCTCCCGCTCAAGGCCCCATCTCCCAGGTATTAATGTCCAAAACAACATAAATTTACAGATTTGTGGGATAAAGCAGCTCCTGGCCAGTGGCCACCACCGGCAACACAAGGTGCGATGTTTGCCGTGTTGACTTAGCTGAACGTGCCTACATCAGGAGCCGCAGCCTGGAGCGCATTGTCGAGTCCGTCCGTGTGCCGTGCCCTAACGCCGCCCATGGCTGCACCGCTAGGATGACCTAGCTACTATGACCGGAGCAGCCATCGCCGGGCGTGTCCACACGCACGGTACATCTGCTCCGGCGATGGGTGTAGCTTCATCGGCTCGGCGGGAGCGCTTCTGGATCACGTAGCCGGCGTCCATGCCAACAAGGTGGTCATGCAGCACTTCCGGACGGAGGAACTAACCAGGTTGATGGAAAGGCTGAAGCTGGTCATGGACGCAGCTGACATCGGGACGATCCCAAGGACATCGAGCTCATTATGGTGCAGGTCAACGCCGCTTTCTCTATTGTTCTAAACAATAAAAATAAAAATTTAAAAAGCTTGACGTACGTGTTGTACGTCTGGGTGAAGTTTAAGGCGGCAGTTGTTGACGCTGGCTGCCCCAGCATTTTTTTTGAACAGAATCATGCCAATTATATGCATTGGTCTTTAATTAGACCTACGCACTTGCCGCGCGTGCTGGTATTGTCACGATTGGATGTTATTACCTCGTGTACGATTCATTGGTGGGACAATGTGGTACTAAACAAACGGAAAAGGATAGATAGCCTTCTGTTTGGGATGAAAGTAACAGGCCCAATATTTATATTGCAGTGTTACTCCCTCAATTAGGGCCTGCACTGAAACCATGGCCCAAATCGAATAGCATTATCTTCGAACGCGCTTCTACAATTCACGGCCCCTTCCGCATTCGAACGCGCTTCACCTCACCTGCGCGCCATGTGTTCGATCAAATGCCGCCTCCTCCTCCGGCGCCTTCTCGGCCCCCGCACCCCACTCCTTCTCCGGCGGCGGCGGCCCAGCCTCCCAGTCCCACGGAAGAAGAACCATGCGGGGATCCTCCTCACGGGGCGGGTCCGCCTCGCGCGCCGGAGGACACCGGCGACGCGGCGAGAGCTGCCCACGACCACGAGGCGGCCGTCAGGCGGCTGGCCGCGGCGGGCGACGTGGACGGCGTGCAGCTGGCGCTGCAGGAGATGCGGCTGAGGGGCGTCCCGTGCACCGAGGGCGCCGTCGTCGCCGCCGTCGGCGCCTTCGCCCGCGCGGGCGCGCCCGACCGCGCGCTCAAGACGTTCTACCGCGCGGTGCACGACCTGGGCTGCGCGCGCCCCACCGAGCCGAGGCTCTACAACCACCTCATCGACGCGCTGCTGCGGGAGAACATGGTGGGTGCCGTCGTGATGGTGTACGACAACATGAGGAAAGATGGCGTTCAGCCCAACGTGTTCACCTACAACCTGCTTGTTAAGGCGCTGTGTCAGAACCACCGGGTCGGGGCCGCGCGTAAGATGCTCGACGAAATGGCCAGGAAGGGGTGTCCCCCGGACGACGTGACCTACGGCACCATTGTCTCTGCGCTGTGTAAGCTTGGCAGGGTGGACGAGGCCACTGAGGTGCTGGCTGCGGCGCCGCCTGTGGCCGCCTCCTACAATGCCGTTGTTCTAGCTCTCTGCGGAGAGTTCAGGATGCAGGAGGCGTTTGCAGTTGTTGAAGATATGGTGGGGAGAGGATTGCAGCCTAATGTCATCACGTACACTACTATAGTCGACGCGTTCTGTAAGGCTGGGGAGCTGAGGATGGCGTGTGCCGTTCTGGCAAGGATGGTGATCACAGGATGTACTCCAAATGTTGCAACATTCACTGCATTGGTCAAAGGACTATTCGATGATGGAAGGGTTCATGATGCGCTAGACATGTGGAAGTGGATGGTGGCTGAAGGATGGGCACCGTCGACGGTTTCATATAATGTTCTGATTCGTGGTCTTTGCAGCGTTGGTGACCTCAAGGGAGCATCATCTGTACTCAACGACATGGAGCAACATGGCTGCTTTCCTAATACGAGGACCTACTCCACTCTTATTGATGGTTTCTCCAAAGCCGGGGACCTAGATGGTGCCATATCAATATGGAATGACATGACAAGATCTGGCTGCAAGCCAAACGTTGTTGTTTACACAAACATGGTGGATGTGTTTTGCAAGAAGCTGATGTTTAATCAGGCAGAGAGTCTTATTGATAAGATGCTACTAGAAAACTGTCCTCCCAACACAGTGACATTCAACACGCTGATCAGAAGTCTATGCAACTGCAGAAGAGTTGGGAGGGCTCTTGATGTGTCCCACGAGATGAGAAGGCATGGTTGCCCGCCAAATGGTAGAACCTATAATGAGTTGCTCCATGGTCTCTTTAGGGAGGGAAACTATGGAGACGCTCTTCAAATGCTCATCGAGATGCAAAACCATGGTATTGAGTTGAGTTTAGTGACATATAACACTGTAGTAAGTGGTCTATGTCAAATGAGAATGAGCAGAGAAGCCATGGTTTTTGTGGGGAGGATGATAGTTCGAGGAATTCAACCAGATGCATTCACTTTCACTGCGATAATTCATGCTTATTGCAAGGAAGGGGAAGTCAGAATGGCCGCTTGGATGTTAGGTGCAATGAATGTAGTAAATTGCCGCCGTAACACATTAGTGTACACTATACTAATGGCAGAGCTTTGCAATCAAGATAAGCTTGTAGATGCCATGGTGTACCTACTAAAGATGTTATATGAAGGTATATATCCAAATAAAGTGACATGGAACGTTTTGGTCCGTGGAGTTTTTAGAAACCTTGGCTGCATTGGACCAAGTGACTTCATCCAACATATTACCATGGACTTACCAGATGGGACCTGAGGTTCAATATTGTGGTTCTTTGGCTTCCCAATGAAGGCAAAGTTGACAAGCAACAGAATCTCTCAGATCGTTGTTGCTGCATTAAGTAATTTATCTGTAAGGTATGTTATATTCTGTAATGTTAGCATTCCTTTGTCATCAGTGATCAGATGAGTCCAGGTCATCCAGCTGGCCTTGGGGTCTCATTTTAGGAGGTATCAGTCAAAGCTGTAGACTCTGCTTCATCTTTCCTTGGGTTTGCACTGTTAATTATTAATATTGCCTGAGAATATTTTTTTTGAAAATTTCACAAATAGTGTTTAATGTTTTCCATTGCTATGTTCTCTGCTGATGTCATTAGGACCTGACCTTACACTCTTACTAGTGAACTGTCTGGAACACTTTTTTTTTTTTTCTAAAATATAATTACTACTGGATCTGTACCCTCCTTTTGTTTGTTTACATACAGAATTAACGATGCAGAGAAAAATGCTTTTGGACACATTGCTTTCGTATAAATCTGACCATTAGCCAGATGACTAGGAAGGTGACACCTATCACTCACACGGGCTATAAGGTTTGGCTTGAGGTTGATGCTAAGTGCCTAGGCAGTAGGCACTCAACTAGTAGGCTACACTTTTGAACAGTGGGGGTGAACGGATCAATGTTTTGAAAACACAAAACAGGAACGATGCTCGTTCCAGTTTGCCATCTTGTTGGTGATGACCTTCACTCATTAGAACTAGTTGAAATTTGAGAATCATCTGATTACTAATAGACAAATCAAAGGGTCAATATACATTTTATTGCTTACATATAGCCCTGAGTGCTTGCTTCTCAACATTAAATGCGAAATTTACAACGGTGTTTTCCTTTTCAGCTTTGATCAAATAGGGCACATCTCTTCACTTAGATTTGGCAGCATTCTTCTGTGCCTCCAGCTTTTGTATA
Organism: Hyparrhenia diplandra; assembly: GCA_015847255.1. Lineage (NCBI taxonomy): Eukaryota > Viridiplantae > Streptophyta > Magnoliopsida > Poales > Poaceae > Hyparrhenia > Hyparrhenia diplandra. The sequence goes on along the minus strand of JADLZK010008431.1, from coordinate 264,592 downwards.
CTGTGTCAATCTCAGACTGCATGCAAAAGATACTGCATTAGAACTACTGAAAAGCAGCAAGAAACACCAATAAATCAGTGACTGACTGATCAAGAGTTTTTTTTAAAAGGCCTCCCTCACCTGGTAATAGTTCTGCATATTCTTTCTTCTCTTCTTCAATGTTGCAGTCACCAAATCCCTTTCAATGTCAAAAGGTACAGGATCCAACACTATGCCTTTGATGTACTCAAAACCTCGAAGCTGATTTATGACATGCAATGAGGGTTACCATATTTATAGAACTATAGATCTGATACAAAATGAAAGTTTGAAAAACAAGGAGTCTACAAAACTAACATATTTCCTCTTTCAATACTACATTATGATACTTTGCGCAGGTTTTTGTTTGTCTGAGTGAATAGATGACCATACCTTGTTCTTCTGTGCAACAGCTGCCAGCTCTTTCAGGATGTACTCTTTAAGTCCTTCAAGTTTGCAGATTTCAGCAAAAGAACCCTTATAGCCATTGGACTCTGCCCACTTCATTGTGTTTTCTTCGTGTGGATTGACTACTGCAACTAAACTTGATCTGAAACTGTCCCCATATACCCAGATCTAGAAAAGGGACAGAAATGATAATATTAGATGTTGACCAATATTCTCTCTTAATTCAGCCATATGCTATGGCCGTTGAATTGTGAATTGTTTACTTACATCTTCAACAAGTGGAGGGAAGCCATACACTTTCTCCAGGTACTCAACCGCAACATACTCCCCTTGTGACAACTTGAATATGTTCTTTTTTCGGTCAATTACCTTCAGGATTCCGTCTGGGGTCATCTCTCCAATGTCACCTGAAAATAAGTGTGTTTGAGTATTTATTGTGGAATCTTATCAAATTTTTAATTTCATTAAATTGAGTATTCACCTGTATGAAACCATCCATCAACTATTACTTCGTTTGTGATTTCTGGACTTTTGTAGTACCCAGCAAAAATTTCCCTCGGATGCAGATTTCACCACGTGAAGGGACACCAAGTGGATCATAGCCCATCTCGGGTACTTCTTCCAGTCGTATTTCAGTGTAGGTGGCAGGTACGCCAGCACTTCCAACCAGGGCCATGTCATCAATGTAGCAGACAGTGCTTGGTCCCAGTGTTTCTGTTAAACCTGAGCAAAGTCACAGAATCCACCCTTATGCTGGTTTCTTTTGAATTGTCTGATTGGGATTACAAGTCAGGCACTTGTTAGGAATTAAACTGGATATATAGATTTCTGATTTACACCATTTTGTTCCATTTTAGTACTTTAATATTTTTCTCATTTGTCTTTCTTTTGATGCTACATAATTAATTTGGAACTGTAGAAAGTGTTTGTATGCATTACCATAGCCTTGGATAAAGTATGCACAGGTGGTCACTCTCATGAACTCTTCAATCTCGTTACTTAATGGAGCCCCTCCTGAAATTAATAGGCGAAGACGACCTCCAAGCCTTGCCTTGACCTAAATCAAACACAGAACAAGTGCCCGGTATAGAAATTGTAAGTGCAGCTTCTACTGATATTTTTCTTTCTGTGGAAGTAATTTGGCTGTATACATTTCTTTTGTTCTCAGGTGGATATTTAGGTCTAAGAAGCATGTAACCTTGCGGAAAGCCAGCATGTCTGCAAAAGGTGAAGCAGTTTTGTGCGAGTAGCCTGCTTTCATGCTTGCCAGTTTGCTGAATTTCAAAAACTACAGTAAGATATAGTTGATTTGCAGCTAGAAGGAACTCAGGATGCAGACAACTTACCGATTGTATAAAGCATTAAAAATTACCCTTCTTAGTGGTCTGAGTTCCGAAATGGCCTTTAAGATACCTAGAGCCATTCATAAGGGGCTGTCTGAGTTAATAAAATTTGAGTTTAGTTGATAGAGATATTCTAGTTTCAATACCTTCATAAATTCTTTTCGTACACTTTCGGGGCACCCCAACCAGTAAAGTTGGCTTTAGCTCCACAATATCGTCCCTCAAGGCATTCAAATCCTGATAAGAAAGTAAACATTTGATTGTGATGTAATGATTAAAGAATGATTGCTTGTATGATTAGAAAGGATAATGTAGTGGATTTTCTCACTCCATGATAATAGCCAATTGAGGCCCCTTTGTGAATGAAATACTCTTCGATCATGCGGTCAAGGATGTGAGCAAGTGGGAGAAATGATAGAAAGACATCATCTGTTGTCATCTGATTACATGAAGGCACCAAGTTACTATTAAGTCTTGCATAAAACAGAACTATACTCAGAGCATTGTATTTTAAGGGTAGGAGGTGACCTTATCATCAAACTGATCCATAAAGAGGTTCACCCCTTTTACATACATGGCATGGCTTTCATGGGTCAGCATCACACCTTTGGGCTGTCCACTGGTTCCACTTGTATACATGATAGTGCATAAGTCATTTGTTTGTGGAGGGCAAGGTTTATGAGGATTATCCTTTCCCTGAAATCCATTTACAAAGCTGATGCTCAGTCAACATATATATGTCAAAACATCAGTTCATTACAAATATAACCACCATAAACATTGCTACAAAATCGACTCTGAATAGATTTGTCTAGATGTTTCAGTAGGTTAAACTGTAAACGTCCATCAATTAATGTATTTAGTACTTACCACTTTTAAGAAATCATTCCAGTTGTACATTTTCATCCCAATATGATCTGCTTCTTTGATTTGTTCACTTGTTGCCGAAGTGAATGCCACCAATGCTATAACCATGCGTTGGATAATGATGTCTGAAAACATAGTCTTTTTAAACTACAAATGGACCCTAAAAACATTACTTACCTTTTACTCTCTTAGCAGACTTGCAATTTGGGGATAGTATCTGCAAATGAGAAGCTCTCATGTAATGTCAGAACTTAAGATGAAAGATCCTAAAGGTAGCAACATGGATAATTCATTTTAATCACACCTCTTTTATTTTCTTGTCCTGTATGAAGACAACATCAATCTCAGCATGATCAATGATGTAGTCAACAGCTCCTGCACCTGTATGATATGGAAAGTTATTGATTCTGAATTTCTAATGCATTACATTTGGTTTCTTATTAAAAGCATATGTTCCAATATTTTTTATTATTTGGTCTGAAACATTCTTGGTGTGGGCCTGCTATTTAATGCTCTCCTATACTTGCCTAAAGTATCATACAGTGGGACACAGATCAGACTATAGCCATTGCAAGCCTGCAAAATTAATTGTGGATTAGCACAGTTTATTCAGAAAATATCTGATGGGGAAAGTTAAAATTCATACAAGTCACTGACAGTTTACCTCCATTGCCACTATCCATTGAGGACAGTTTGCTCCATAGATTCCGATCCGGGCACCCTGGTATAGTATAGGCCAAACAAAGAAGCATCATTTTGTCTGATCCATTTGAATGTTCTAGGATCTCTACAAAATATCAAGAGGCCAGTTCGCAAATAATGGAAAAAGGGGTGTATTTTACATAGCTGGAGTGGAAATTTAGCTTAAGTTGATGCTCTTACTGGCTGCACTCCCAGCTCCTGTAAAGCAGAGCCAGCTTGTAGCACCTCATCATAGATCTCCTTGTATGATTTCCACAAGTAGGGCCCTGGCTAGAAAATGAAAACATAGAAATTTCTACCAGTTATACAGATGAAAACTATAATTAAGAAAGACCTGATATAGAATATGTACGATGCTATCATTTATGCAATTTATTTATATGTGCATACCACTCCATCTTTAAACGGACGCCATCCAAGCATCCGGTTGTTGGGATACTTGCCTGCTGCTACCCTGCATAAGTGCATATAAACGTATCGATGTTTACTAAGATTTTCTGAGCACTGTACATAGTTTATGTGTGTGCACTACAAATTTTGTAATAAAAACCTAAAGAACAATAAAAAAAGAATAGACATGTGAGCTTGGTTGTTGTTTCAGCTGTGTGTTACCTGAACACATCCCATGATGTTTTCATGTCAGGCTCAAGTTCTGGGAATCCATCCTTGGCCAGCACGCTCCGGAACACTGGCCCTACCGCTAGCTGGCCATCCTTTCCAGGCTTCCCGTCCTCCACTTTAATCGTGAAGATGTTCTTCGGATTGCCTCCATCTCTCAGGGTGGGACTGACCAAAGTCCTAAATATCCAGAACTCAAAGGTTAGCTTCTCTGAGAAAGTTTTCACTCTGTGGCTCCCTTCAATTACTCCATTTATTATTATACCATATCACATCCTACAGTGGGAGCATTTTGACGCATCCCTAGTCTTGCCGGTCGATGATCCGGCACACTTCATTTCGTGGTGGGAGGAAGCACAATCAAAGATAGCCAAGGAGGACAGAAAGCGTTTCAACGGAATGGTCATCTACACCGTCTGGAACATATGGAAAGAGAGAAATAGAAGAATATTTTCAAACGAATTTGAGACGCCATTGCGGGTAGCCCAAAGAACCAAAGACGACATTGAGCAAAGGAGAAGGGCTCACGAGTGGGGCGTGTAATGCTTTCTTGTGTTTTTCGGCTTACTGTTTTCTCTTTGCGCCGGCTAGGCTGGGGGCAAACCCACGTTTAATCTTCTGTACATAAAACTCTCTTTCCTATCTTAATCGAAAGGCAGAGCTCCTGCCATTACCTTTCAAAAAAATTATTATACCATAAAATTCTGTGAGCTGAAAGTTTGTTATGTGCCAAGAAAAAGAGAAAAAACCTACTAAGCAAGGAGTTTAATAGTGAGGGGGAGAAAGCTTCCAGGGTCAGAGCTTACACCTCTTCTAGAACCCTTTATGAAATTTTGTGATTATAAAATGGTATCCTTGTACCTTGTGTGCGTGTGCCCGTGTGTGTGGTCACTGAAAACTGAACAAGCAGTCGAAGAACATTGCCGACTTGCAATCCGGAAGCAGGAGAGATTAAGAGCTTAAGTCCAGAGAGAGAGAGAGAGAGAGAGAGAGAGAGAGAGCTTACAGAGAAGGGAGCTTCGTGGAGGCAGCGCTCTTGGGCCGAATTGAAAGGGAGCTCGCTCTGGCGCCCTGTCGATGGTAGGAAGAAGAGAGGCCTCTTTCTCTTTCCTATATATGCTGAGATGAGAGGGAGGTGCCATGGGTGCCATGGCGAAGTGAAGTTGTGTTGGAACGGAGGTGGGGGCCCACGCTAAGTAACGGAGCGCTGCTAACCCCAGGTTTAGAGAGAGAAACTGCCAAAGATTAAGCTTTGGTGTGCTGAGCGCGTGAAGAATCGATCTTTCTTCTTACGGGGAGATAGGTACGTGCGTGACGCCGTCACCAAGCGCGCGAGCAGAGTAGAGAGAGTCAGACGTGAGATGAAGACAGAGTGAGAGAGAGGAAGAGAGGGTAGTTGGCCCAGGAATAACTACTGCATCTCTTGCCAGTTGGCGTGAGACATGCGTGTTTTCACTACTCTACCACCCAGGCCTGTTTAGTTGAAAAGTTCTTTTTTAGTCATACGACTTTAAAAATAAATCTCTAAGAGGTATTTTTAGAGACTTTTAAAAAAAAAAAAAAATCTTAAAAGAAGTCACTCCCTGACTAAAAGTTTTTTTTTTAATCCCAATAACAAAAAGTCCCTAAAATCAAACAGAGGATTAGAGTCCACATGTTAAAAGCATGTTTTGTCATACTCATCCCAGTTATCCACTCTTTTATTTTTTTTTCTTCTGAAATTCATGATCGGCTCTCTAGGTTTACTGCTGTTGTTTGTTGATTGTTTGGGATTGGGCAGTTGAATTGAATCATACAGTAGCTGTCCATGGTAACTATCAGGTATCAAACAGCCTGCCCCGGTTTCAGGGAAACCGAAGGCGGTGAATCAGATTCAGAGCACAGAAGCCTACAAAATCTAATTTTAAAAATACAGCATGACATTAGTTTTCAGAAAGAGATCAAATCTGAAGGGTCGTACACAGATTCAGAAGCTTGTTTTCTCTGAGTAGTTATATACTTCCATGAGATGTATTTGTCGCCTAGCAACTTTAATAATCTATTTTGGCCTTTTCTACAAAGGTTTCCGGATATGACTGAGAAAATTCTCAAACCCCAATAAATGTTTGAGAGGATTTTTTTTAACTAATTGGTTTGCACGATGGCTGTCCAACCACCTTACTACGTACTCTCATTCATGGTTTTTACATAGCTCCCTAATTACGAATGTTCAAAACAAATCCATGTAATTATATGCCTGCTACTGGTGATATGATCGACGTGCTTCTGTGGTTGGAAGGTAACTTTACTAGTACATTGCATGGGCTTTATTGGGTATCCTGCTTTTCTCTATAGTTTGCCGTTAGCTTTCTTTTTATTATTTATAATCTTCAATTCTTCATCTGTGTTCTCTCTCTGGTTTGTAGTTTGGCGTTAATACAAATTGAATTAAGTTGATCTGACATTGGTGCTAGCATCTGACAGAGATGAGAGATCCTGTCGATCTCGAGTAACAAAGATGGTTGAGCCGCTGTGAGCGTCTCGAACATGGTGGATAAATAACTCTGCCGATGCAACTATCGCGCCGGCTTTCGATTTTATATATAGTATATAAGCTGGATATGGCGAAAGGATCTTTTCACGCTGGCCTATTAAATACTAGTCTATTTGTAAGACTTTTTTTTTTTTTTTTGTCTTAGGGTATTTGTAAGACTTATGACCCAAGTGTGGATCAACCAATTGCCAAATTGATTCGTCTAATCTTTGACTGAATCGTTTTTCATTTTTTTTTTCCCCTCTTCCAGTTACGATTCTGAATTAAAATTTGGAAACTGATATATATGGTAAATGGCTGCATCCACCCAAGAAAGGGCCTGCATCAAAATCAAGAAAACAGTTGAGGTTTAACTGAGCAACTGAATTGTCTGGTGAGCAATTTTTTTTTCTCTCTCGATACATTTTTTTTTTACTTGTGAGCAATTTAGCTATAATTATCTTGTTGCGGTTGGCCTTTGAGCATCTTACCGGCACATACTGCGTAAACTAAGTTTTTGCTCTTCTATCTTAATCGAACGGTAGAGCTCTTATTTATTTTTGCATTAAAAACCAATCATGTAGAAAAGAAATAAATTGAAGATTGTGTGGGTGGGATGGGTTGGCACTACTTTGGACCTAGTACGTCCACGCCACCACGCACGTCGACATTACACCGCAATCAAGGCCATACGTGTATGTTTTTTTACAACATAGAAATGTATGTTGTGAGCTTGCACCTAGCTACTCGTACTACGAGCTCCCAACAACCGATGACGTGCGTGCAAGACGATATTTCCAATCTGGCAATGAATGATCGATAGTAAATCAGCCGTACTGTAGATTCAGTGACCGCTCCTGTTTGTCGTTCCGTCTTGGCGACTGCAAAATACCAACACTTGTGACTACGTTTTCTTTTTTTAAAAAAGAAAAAAATCAAAACTTTAAAAGTTTTGATCAACTTGTCAATTCATGTGTCTATTGTAGCGTGAAAGTTGTATCAATAACTTCATATTGTTTCAAAGTTCTCTTTAATGTGTTGTTGACTTCGTTGCAGTTTACTTTACTTTCCGGTGGCAAGCAACACCTCCGGCTCTTTTTTAAAAAAACTAACACCTCTGGCTTACAAATAGTACAAATCAATTGCGGATGCAAAAATCCGTCCTAGTACTTGAGCTGTATATAGTTACCTAGTTAACGTGCCATCAATTTTTTATAAATAAAACCATGGATTATCTAAAAAAATACAAAAACATCGATTATTTTTAAAACCGATGGGCACGAACAACCGAATAAATGCTAGCACATGAACGATGAGTACGTCCAATTGCCCACCCTGTCCAACATGAATAAAACCCTAGCTAGCCCCATAAAAGTGTACAGTATATACTATTGTTTTGTACCATGCAAGATGCATCAATGTCACTGTTTCACCAATAAATGGCCATGGATTATTGCGATGGTGCTGCTACTGCAAGCCTGCAATCTAATTCAGTACAGTATGAATGTTTGCTTATAATATGATAATCATTTCATTCATATATATATGTTTTAAAAAGCTGCCTTCTTTCTCAAAAGAGTATATTTGGTTTTCTTCGTGGGAGCTTGTCATGCCACGTGGCGAATGTAGCCCATCACCCCATCACAAAATCAGGATCAGTTTCCATGCGTGGCTTATTAGATTTTCCTAAGTAGCAGTAGCATATATTATTTTGTTAAAGGATTATACAAATTTTATTAGGGTCGACGGAGGCTAACAAACCCCATAAGGGCTCATTTGGATCATTCAATTTCTAGAGGGATTGAGGGTTAATTTAGTTCAATATACACTCAGTACCCTTCAATTCTGAAGGGGAACAGTTGAATCCAAACAAGTCCTTTATGTGTGATGTTGCCTCATGCATCTCCCAATCTCTCAACTAAATATCAAATGTTTGGATCCATTATTGCAGTGCTGCAATCCTCGATCAGCTGAATATAAGGAGAGGAGGTTGCAATCACCCATGAGCTAGCTGAATACTCCATTTGTGTCATTATGGTATTCATGCTTGTTAAAAAGTTTAACTAGATTTGTAAAAATATTAAGAATATTTAAATCTCCAAATATGTTTATTGTGAAAATAAATTCAACAATCTTTCTAATTATACTAATTATGTACCATAAATTTATATCTAATTTATTTGACTTTTTTGGGAAAGTGAGGTCGATAGTCACTGAAGGGTTCGGATTTGCCACTCGTTTGAATGAAACGGACATGTGATCAATATAGCATCACAGGGTGAACAGTTAGCAAGTGGAGCGTTACCTTAATAAGAAGGAGATGATGTTTTCATTAACGTTATAATCTAGTACTACTTAATTCTGCGACTAGCTATTGCATGGATTGTCACTACAAGTTGCAAGCTGCAACTGCAAGCGTACCGTAGCTGCTGATCTAAATTAAACTCCGTATAAGTTTAAGCAAGTTTATACAAAGGAATATTAATATTTTAAGAGGTTGTGTTAAATTCAACCCATACTACGAGAGAAATTAATGTGGATTAGCAGATGGCTCACCTCTAGAAATTGATTCTATTCTATTGGAGATAAGAGTAAATTTTTTACGTAGAAATTAATTTTTTTAGGGGTAGAGGGAGTATCATCAGCTTTAATACTCCCTCCGGGATGGTATTAGAAGTCGTTTAGGACAAATGACACGGTCTCCAAAACACAACTTTGACCTCTTATTATTATAAAAATATTTATGGAGATGTGATATATGTATACTTTTATCAAAGTATTTTTTAATACAAATCTACTCATATATTTTTTATATTTACAAACTCAATAACTTAAAAGTTATTGATGATTTATATTCCCGATGTTTGACTCAAACCTTGTCCAACGACTTCTAAGGCCAGTCTCAATGGAAGTTTCATGAGTGTTTCATGCACATTAAATGCAGCGCCACATCAGTAAAATTTCACTTTTTTACATGAAACCTCTAGGAGAGAGAAGGAAAGAGTTTCACCATGATGAAACCTTTGGGCACTTTTTCACATGCGTTGGAAACTGTGTGAAACCCCCATTGAGAAACAAATAGAGTTTCACCATGCAACTATGCAATTAAACCATGCAATGAGAGAGAGGTTGTGGGACCCTTGAGCCTATGAAACTGTGCAATAAAACTGTGCATTGAGGGAGACGTCTATTTCATATCAAAATTTCACATCTTGAAAACCGGGAGGTGAAACTCTCCATTGAGACTGGCCTAGTACCAGTCCGGAGGGAGTATATCAGCAAATAATTTCATTAAACTGCACACCTACCAGTACAAGATAGAGTTCGGCTGTGGTGCACAAGATAACGGTGCTGGTTCCTGGCAGGATCATTAAACGGCACACCTACCAGTACCAGTAGCAGTAGCAGCCCCTGAATTCTGTGGGTCCATTATTCCAATACCATTGCTGGAAGGAAAGAGGAGGATGTCCATGTCCAAGAGCATGAAGTGATGGAGAGGAATAGCAGATTGTCATGCAGAATTGCAGATGCAGAGTGGTTGGGGGCAGATGGACGGCCTTTACTCCCTCCTTTACTGTGGCTGGTGCGTCTCCTACACTCCTTTTCTTACTCATCACTCCAGTCTTGTTAAAAAAACATGTCATTCGAGATTTTGAATGAACTAGGTCAAATTTTCAACATTTATATTTTTAAATAGATATATTGTAAAAATATATTCTATAGCTAAGCCAATTAGAAACTTTTGCAATGTCGTTAGTGTTAAGATCACACGCAATTTGTGTATATATATCAACTTGCCCGCTATGTACAATAGAGAGGCACATCGAGTTGGTCATCACCTGTTATTTGCACTAATTAAAGACATAAATGTTTTTATAGCATTTTAATTTTTTCCAGGAGCGATTCTAAAATTTGTTTCTAAGGGATATCAATGTATTCCCTTCTTTAAAAAAATAGATTAAATGGCCGTTTAAATGAACAGTGTATATATAAAGGACAGCAGAGCAGTTTTGGAACTGTTGGCGATTCATATCCTCACAGCGGACATATATACCTTTCTGTCTGCTAGATATGCATATCAAATAAAAGTTCACCTAATTCAACAATATCTGGAGACCCAACTTAATGTATTAAATGGCATGTAGTGTCCTAGTCCCCACCACTGGACAATGCAAGATGCAATTGTTTTTCTTTTTCTAAGTAAATGGATGGGCTAAACTTGTTATTATATATAGTAGTAAAATGCATGCATGGTAAGATGTTGGGAGCATGAGATTTCACAGCGCGTGAATCACAAGGCTTGTTTGGATTGACCTATAGGAGTGACAGCTATGACTAGTGGACTAACAGTTCAAATATATGTCTAGAGACTGGAAAATTAGTCAACTAGTTATTAGTCTTGTGATCTAAACATGTCCAGTGGATGCTAGCTAGAGTCAATACTCAATGGAATTGCACCAGCCAGCCGGGACCTGACAACTACTCTGAGGTGATTTTGATATCGATCTTTCGATCTTCGTCACACGGAGCAACTGTCTTTCTGTCTGGGACTGTGGGCAAAGAAGATAACCTGATGGACCATTTATATGGTGGAAAAAGATTTAGTGGGGACGAATTTTACCAAGCCAAATTTTATTATGGCCAAAATTGGTTAAGATAACCAAAATTTGTCTAGGCGCCAAACTAGGTCCTTGGACCAAAGCTTTGTGACCTCTTCACATGTTAAACCTTGCATATGTCACCCATTAATTCATATCGATTAACCGGATGAAGATGTCACTCGATCGATCGATCATAGATGTTGTAGTGCACGCAAGTATTTTACGTTTGGTGATCCGCACATGCTAAATTCACCTACTACGACATTCTATGATCGGAGATATAGATGTTGTGCACGCAAGCATTTTAGACCCAATTTTAGCAGAGCGCCGTACGTTGCTGTACTCCGTATATATACAATATGTAATGATTACTGACGAGATCGAACAAGTGTGTGTCAGCTGCGCTGGCGTCACAAACTCACAGGACATGGGGGCAGGATCGAGAATGTTTTGATGGACCAGCTTGAACGTACACGCCTCACCCATGCGAGCATGTTTGATGATCTGTATTCTGTGATGGCCAAATAGTCATTTTGGTCCTCAACTAGCTAGCAATACGGAGGCTTAGTACGTAACATCCTCCAACTTTAAGTGGCTGTTTTTCAATCCTCAAATTTTACATTTTTTAATTAAAATTTTACCATAGAACTATTAAACTTTTAGATTATTAGATTCTGATTAGATACGTGGCGAACGAACTGCGCATTGAGACGATATCATCGCCAGTATAGTCCCAAAATAAGTTTGAGTGACCATGCAGAATCAGGAAGGGAAATGCATCCGATGTGTGTTGAGCCATACGCTAATGAAATGGACCATGCACACCTAAATACGTCATGACACTGTACTGTACGTGTCTGGCAGCCACGTGACGCTACTTAATTGATAAGCTAACACAGAGTGTGGGAAATTAAAACCGATGATGCTCGGATTAGGACGAGATGAGAGGAGAAATAAAGCTGATGCATCGTTGTTGCCATTGTACAAGTGGTGCACGATGCTAGGTACTTTAAAGGCTACTTTGGGAGCCCGATTCCCTGTGTTTTCCACCGGGGAAAAATGCACGAGGCAAGAGGTCGGGAGAGTTTCCCTGGTTCGCAACACTTACGCTCCCGTCTCCCCTGACCCCTGTTCCCAAACCGCAGCGGGGAAACGCTCGTGAAGGGAATGACTCACGGTAAATGAACCCCCACCCACCACTCCCCACCAAAAAAAAAAAAAAAAGGTCAGATGTTTACTTCCTCGGGATAATGTCTCCACTAACTTCTACAAGACTCCTTCCGTCCCTAAAAAGAGTGTCGTTTTTAGACTTTTCGGACATCTTGTTCGACCATACATCTTATTTTTTTTTAAAACAACATCCATTTTTGTTACGATATATTTATCATTAGAGATGCTTAATAATGATTTATTTGTTTTAATTTAAATAAAATTTTAATAAGACGAAAATAATCAAAAAAACAATGTAAGTCTAAAACGAACCTTGGACCCGGGGGGGCACGTATGTAGCTCTAAGTAGGAAACTTGGGGGTGTTTAGTTAGTGAAATATATTGGGTTGTGATACTGTAACACTTTTCGTTTGTATTTAATAATTATTATTCTATCGTGGACTAACTTGTTTACTACGTTTAATGACCTAACTAGCTGTGACAGATTGAGGAGTCCGTGTAACACTATCCCCGCACTCATGTTTTACTACTATTTGTTTCCTCCACATCCTTGTACGTGTCAAGCAGCACCTCCTTTACCAGTGCCTAGTGCTACACCCATCTCTCCTTTAAATCTCTACTCTGGTACTAACTACCATCTTCTGCGTTGGGGCCCACTGATAATTTTATCTAAATATATCCATGTGAGATCTTGTTTTGAAGAATTTATTGAAACGAATTTAGTGGTGTAATCGAAATTTAATTTGGTGTTTTGGTTTTGTGAGTTATACTATTTTTTAGTTACATGAATGGTGGGGCCCGGAGTTGCATGCTCTCACTCCTCACCCCTCTCTCCCACACGTCCGACAGCAGTTTCCGGCAAAGTACGCCCGCGCAGGCGCCAAGAATAGCGGGAGGAAGCGTCTCGGTTCGCGTAAAGTACGTTTTACCGTGTCCCGCTGCAGCTGTTTCTTTCGCTACATGCTCCTCCAGGAAGCGGTACCGCGCAGCGGTGCAGACAGTCTAACAAGTGTGGTTGCATTAAGTGGACGACGTACGGATCCATGCATCCATGTGCATTGTACGTGTCAGGCAGCACACTCAGCCAGTGCCTAGTGCTACACCACCACCACCCCGGCCGTCTCTCTGTGGTCGCCATTAACTTCTTCTGCGTCTGAAGCCGTGCATGCAGGCCGGAGACCGTACGTGCATGCATGTCAAAAGCCTAGCACCCTAGTAGCTCGTGCAACGACATGTCACAAGTTTACTGACATTACCAAGTACAAGTTGCATGCTGGTGAGTTGGAGTACGTGGCTGGCACCAGAACATGCAGATGGGCCAGGGGAATTTAAATCCCTCATCAAATGTGAGCCATCGGTGAGTTGTTTCCCGAATCAAGAGTCCCAACGAATTCAAGATGGCGGTTGATCTCCGGCGCGCCTTGAACCAGTTTGCATTGGTGCTGAGAGCATGCACCTCACATGGCTGCATGTATATCGATCCCTGACCAGTGTTATACGAGTTATTTTGTCATGAATTTATGATGATATATACGTGACAATATATTATATATATGGTACTCCAACAAAACAGTGTGTGGAGCCTGTATGTACATGTGATGCAAACTAACGTAGTAGTACTACAGTACGTGTCACAACCGTAGACGACCGTACCTTTGTTTCTTCTGGCGTCTCCTAGTCCTCCTACGTACGTCATCTACCCCCTATGTATGTACTAGAAATAAACGAAGGAACAAAGTTAGACAAGGAAGGGCTGAGAAACGAAAGTTGCTTCACACGCGTACGAGAAAATGTACACTCCCTAGTTCTAGTCCTAGGCTCCTAGCTACATGCAGGCCGCCCGGGGACCATTGCATTGCATTGCATTGCAGTTGCTCTCTCGGTTGGCAGAGGGAGAGGGATGGATGGTTTGGAGACGACGACGATGACGACGGAGACGCATGCAAACGACGCAGCAGCACGTCTGGGTGCTCTGGCAGGTAATAAGCAGTTGCAGCACGACAAATGCAGCTAGCAATGCGTCCATGTGAATATTATTAATGAAATTTATGATATTGTTGGCTCGGTTTCCGCTAGCTGCTCCATCAGTCGCCTGTACGTCCGTCCGTCCGTCGATCAATATGATCCATCATGAAAGTCGATACCGATACCACTGAAAGGCGTTGCTAGTACTGCTGTCTGCTGCAACTGTAGTGCTTCTTCTTGCTGCTGTCTTTCTCTCGTTTAGACCACGACTGTACTCCCTCCCTCCGTCTCTAAAAAGATTATCACCGCTCTTTCCGAGACATAAATGTCGGTAATTATATATTAAAATATAAAAATATTTATGTTAAGTAATTAGCATCATCGGAAAGATCTTTAAATCTAGTTTTTAACAAATTTATTTGAAAATTTCAATGTTACAAGTACTTTTTATAAATTGAGTCAAACTTATGACACGCATCCCATCACGACATTCTTATCCAAACCCACAATAACATACGTCTTGTCATGGAAAAAAAGTCCTCGAATTTTTTTTTTTTTTTTTGAGATTACACAGCATAACGCAGACACTCAACACGCACGCACACTCACCCCTATGAACACACGCGTACGCAAAACCCTATCCCTATGAGCACCTTCGAAGGACTGAGCCGGCAAATCTTGAAGTTCGAAGTCACCACTGGCGCCTCGTTATCGACGGGGGCGTCGCCTATCACTTAATGCACAAATACGAAAAATCCTGAAATAAATCCAGGGATAAAGTGTCGCACCCGATTTGAACCCGGGTGGGAGCCCCCAACCAATGGCCTTGCCATTGCACCGTGAAGCCCCTTGACAAAAGTCCTCGAATTTTAGTATGCGCCATTTATTTTCCTAGGATTATTTTTCGGAGATCCCTAAGGTACGGTGGATCCGTGGATGCACAAATAAATACTCTAACCGTGCTACCTAGCTAGCTAGCTACATTAACGAACTTCTCTACTCATTCATTTGATTGATAGAATTTCTCGGTGAGCACTGTTGTTGGACCTGTTCCGTCCTGTGGGTTGTTGTTGTACGTTGCCCCATGCATTCAAGTGCTTTTAGTTCAAATTGTGTCCTCATGACATCTCTAGTAGTGTTCCAAGAAAAAAAGACATCTCTAGTAGTAATTTATGATCTACGTACTCCCATCTTTCTAAATTATGATTTATTTGATTATTTCAACCAGCCTGTTCGCTTGCTCGTATATATAGCGTTTATCAGTCAGCCATACGATGTTTTTCTCATAATAAATCAGCATTAGCCAAAATTAGCCAGGCAGAAATGATCCAACGAATAAGGTGAACTTCTTGATAGTTAAAACAAAACGATCCAACGAATAAGGTGAACTTTCTTGATAGTTAAAACAATTCAAATACAATAATACAATAGTTAGTTAGGGAACGGGACAAATATATGTATAGTCGTCGACCAGTGCTGCTGAAGCTGGAAATGAAGGCGATCGATCAGGGAGGGAAGGATGCGTTGCGAGCGACTCTCCAACCGCCACACCAGCCGGAAAGATCGATCCAAAGCTAGCTGACAGACGGCGACGTACACGCATGTACTCACTCACCCGCTCACACACACAGCTCGCTCTCCACAACAAGCTAAGCACTCTTTCAGCAGGAAACGGTTCTGGATCTCGAGCTCTCATGCATCAATGTCGTCTGGTCGAAACGACGCTGATCAACGCATGCAAATTGGATGAGCCATTATAGCCTCTTAATGCAAGCTAGCATATAGGTGTTGCGCACAAAACATATCAATTAGTGGACGCTTTTGGCGTGACGACGCCTGCTGTTAACGCCAACAGCTAGCCTGCTGTGTGCCTACAATAACACAATTAAGATGCCACTGTAGCTAGCCTGCACTGAATTAGTAATGCACTTCTCTGTGATTATAACCTACCACAGTAACACCACTAGACTGGCGGTGGTGTCTTGCAGTTTCATGCACCGATCCCAGCACTACACATGGATGCATAAAGCTGCCAGCCCATTCCTTGAAAACCATCACATGTGGTGGTGTTGCAAAGGGCATTACTACAGTACGCATAGCATTACTCGACCATGTTCTGATCTGCACAGCTAGCCCACATTGAATTCGATTCACCGTTCTAATTAAAAGGCAGAGGACTGAGTGAGGGATCAGCAGTGCTCCGGTCCATCCATATATCAAAATCAACGGCGGCCGGCCGTCCTCTTGAATAAATTGCAGCATCGATCAGGCGTACGTGTGGCAGAGGACGAAATCAACATTCAACGCCCGCCGGCCATCTATTAGACATCCATCTCGATCGACAAAGCATCGATCGGTTAAGAGAGCATGCATGTTTCCATCCGTTTCCAGGACCAGATTTCAGGTTGATAACATCGATCAACTCCGCTTGGAATGGAATTAAGGCACTGAACAAACGATCCCCATCCAGCAAGCACTACGTCACTACCATCACTGTCCCTGATTAGGATCGAACCATTCTTTGCACTCGCTGAAAAAGCCCCATCAGAGTTACGTTTAATTTCAGAAAACATCCTTCCTGCCTCCCTCTGTTCTGGTCGTCTGTCGGCCTGGTGTATGGACGCCTCCTGTGTACGTTTTCTGGGCCGTTTTCTGAGCTGTTTTAGGGCTATTTCTGAACGGTTTTATGCCGTTTTCTGAGCTTCTTTTCTGATGAAATAATTCTGATGGGGAGCAGCTGAAAAATCGCTTCTAAAGTGAGTCTCCTCAACTCTTCAGCAAAATCCAGTTACACCGCTCCAGACAAGCTAGGAATGAGAATCACGGTTACACGGCTAGGAGTGGAGCGCTCTGCTACAACTGGCCCTAGGAGGCTAGGAGCGCTCGCACTCCCAGCTCGAATTCTCGGTGAGAATCACATCTAGAGAGCCAAACGCTAAGACAACTAAATTCTACTAGTAGACATCTGATAATAATACTTGTGCGAAAGAAACAAAGATGCCCGCATCATCATGAACTGTTCACTTGTCATTAACACTGCAGTTCCCAGCTTACGGTTCTTCACCCTTAACACTGGCAAAATGCGCTTACTAGTTCCTAGTACAAGACAATGGGATCAACCATTGGCAAGCGTTCAGACTCACATCTTGATGATGGTGTGGCAACTTTGCAGCAACAGCACAATGATCATCATGCAACTTGCTGACCTTCCGGCACAGGGCACCTTCACGCACAGGACGGCAAAACGTGGTAAGTTAGTGAGGACACGCTTCAACTTTGGGTATCACCCCAAGCTCGCTCCTATTCTAAAGTTATCGCGTGGTTCTTCTGCCTTCACATGTCCAGTGCCTGAAAAGGGTTGTCAGTTCGCCAATTAGCTTGCGTGTTACAAAAAAATTCTGTAATGCATGCAACTAAGCTCGAGAACAAACATACATAAGGCCACTTATGCATAGATGGTTAGCAGTATCACAAGTTCATTACTGGTGGCGATTTACTAGGAATAGCAATCAAAGATGTAATGTGCTAATGCAGGGATAAGCGAAGCGTACCGGGGAAGACCGCATCCACCTTCCACCCATCCAGTCACAGTGCAACCTCAGCTGTGCATACTCGAATTCATTCTCTTCCTTCCAAGGCCTGAAGTAGACCATGCACCTCCCCTCGCCGAGGACTTTGGATACCACACCAACCCACCACCCGTCGTTGCAGAAGGCATCGACCTCATCAAGTAGCTTGAATCCATCAGTGACAGGGATATCTGGAGGACAAGGTCTGATGTGTCGCGCTTCTACAGTTTCTTTCAAAGGTTTCGAATCGTCATCGTCCTTTAGTGCAGCGTACTCCACGAGGTACTTACTGCCGACAGGTTTAACAACAGTCGCCTCGAACCAGGCTCCACGAAAACCTTCATCATCACTGCAGACTTCAACCTTGAGACCTTGTGTAAATTTTAACTTGGCCACATTCTGAAAAAGACAACAAAATGGCAAAAAAACTGGTTAGTTAGGTGCGTAACAGCTGTGTGAATCATAAGCTTGTAACAAATCTTGTAGTTGCAGAGCATACATGAAAGCAGATCCTTTCTAGATAACCCAACCTAAGAGGAACATCCAAATATAACCCGATCAACACTTAGGACACAATTGCAGAACAAACATAGTGCAAGTATTCTTTCAACACATTCTGAAAAGAAGGCATAGAAAATAAATTGGCAAGGCACATTAGTAAGCAATAACATAATACGCAGCAGCTAATCATTATCGTTGTGACTTCTGAGCTTGCAACCTATCTTGTAGTTTTCAACATATGCAGGGAAACATATATATATAGTCTAAATTCGCCAACCCAAGATGGCAAGATGAACACCGTAAAGATAACATTGAGTTTTACTGCTATTTGAATCATCAACAGTTATTGATCACAAGTTTAAATTCAAACACAATAATGTCCATAAGCAGTTCGTGTTGCTGTCCTGAATATGCCTAACAAAAATCTTCTCATTTTCTTTCTATTCTGACAGACTGACAATGATTTACATCAATGTTGGCAGCTACCTATGTCGATTAAACAGCAGCTGAGTGTCGCCAGTAAGGTGATTTAGGAAGTAGTGCAGGTATTCTAAGCAGTTAAATCTACAAGGGCTACCTTTTTAAAAGTAAAGGCTATATAAAAAAATGGTAGAGATCAGCTGACATTGACATAGGGTGGAAAAATTTCTGCAGTATGTTCTTCAGTTAGGAGTACAGTTAACAATTGGCATCACAAAATTTGATGCCTTCAGATGCAACTTAGATGCCATCAGACTAGCAGATTGAAGAGCAAGGAATCTAAACATCGTGGAAGGTTAAAAGGCTAAAGCTATTTGCTATTCTTACAAAGGTAAGAGAAGAACGTGCATGCTGACAGTCTTTCCACAGTAGGGTAAAGGCATGCCAGACTAATATAAGTGAGAGTTTGTAGGCTGCTTATGAAAGGTATATTTGGAATCATAATTCATGATAGCAACAAGCGACAAATAGATTGCAGACAAGGTGCTTCTCATTATCCATAAACCAAGAAAACTTGGAACAATGTATCAACTCTGAACCAAAATGCTTGAGTAATGAAAGACTTTTGGTGTAAAAGCAATTTTCCCATGCAAATAAAAGAATGCAGAGATTTCGTTCTTAGCTCACTGAAAGTTCCTGGTAGCCTTGATACAAGGACCACATGAAACATGCATCCAGGGCAAAAGTTCAGGGTGATCACATGTAAGAAAATGATAGCAGAGCAGTAAAAGGGCCGATCCTCTCAACATTACATGTTTTCTAGAAATGTCTAAGTGAAAAAACTAGATAATGCTTTAGGATAAAACAAAACCAATGTGACAAGCTTCTTGGTGACCATACGGTGATTCGGTGAATGATGTTAAAATCCAAGAACAATATGTTAAGAGATTTACCTTATACAACATTTTCCCAAAATTATGATCACAGGTAAAAAAAGGTCGTCTATATTGAAGGCGCAGCAAAGTTTGGATTATCAGAACTTCAAACTTTTGGGACTGATGGGCATTGTTCTCCTTTTAATATGTATTATTCAAAAAGCAAGAGAAGTTAACAAAAAGAAGTAGCAACTTAAGCTCTGACTTAAGCAGCGAAGTGATTGTTTTTGGAATGCTAAGGACGCAGAGACTTGTCAGTCACACACTTTCTGTAGGATTTGACAGAAGAAAGTCATACAAAGAAAAACAAAAAAGGCACTCAATATTTTCTTGCAACACTAATACTAAAGAGAGTTATAAAAGCAGACATTCTAATTCTATCTTCAGTCATTCTAATTGCAGAAATCAAGATACTTCACTAGTATTGTCAAGTAATGAAGCTTAAGTGTTCAATTGTTATACCACTGAAGCAGATAGCATGCTAACAATGTATAGTGGCGTGCAATGTGCAAGAACTAAAAAATAGCCCGACAAGCACTAGCTGACTGACCATGTAAAATCTGACGAAATATATTTTAAAATCTTAACAAATTCAAGTTTAAAGGAAACTGTACAACTGCAACTGAAACTTCAAGATTGTAACACAGAACAGAATTTGTATAACAAATCATGCAAAATTTACATGCACCAATAGTGCAAATACCATTACCAATGACTATTTAAAAGCATTTTAACACACTGAAGTCAATATCTCAAAATATATTAACAAAAAAAAAAGGAGAAAATTCCAGTAGTCCTATTTTTAATTTATTACAATAAGAGCAGAGCAATACCAGAAGTGTGCACAGAAAGTGCATAAAACTCAAGTTTAGCAGATATTTGAAAGAAATATGGATTGTAGGGAGATTTATACAGACCTTTGATACTTGTTCCCATTGATCATCAACCCAGTCATATCGAAGCCTCAGAGATTTCTGGTTCACCTCAACTTCCGTCCCTAAATGCGCCGACTTAAATGTGTACTTGAATTTTGGATGAACACCAGTGATCACCCCAAGCCACCAGCGATCACCTTGGAATGCTTCAACCTCATCATTGATGCAGAAACTAATATCTGATGCTTGTGGTGGGCAAGGCCTCACATGCTTCACATCAACAATCTCCTCAGACAATGCAGTAGAATAACAATTTGAAACAGTGTAGTCGACCAATAGGTTGTTCTTCCAGATAGTCTTTGCAACAACAGCAGGTGACCAAGCAACAATAGAATTGTCTTCCAACTTGGAAACTTCGATTTGCATTCCTTTTGCATATGGCATTGTCTTGGGTATCTCCTAGAAGGCAACAAGCAATGATTAGCACTGAATGGACAGACCAAACGTGGGGAAGAAACATCATGCAGATAACAAATTACAGAAAAATCTACAAGAACTACTCTACCATGATCAGCACAATTGAGGGAAAACCTACAAATGTTCAAGCACATAGATTTATGTTAGCAATCAAAGAAGGATAATAAGTTACCAAAAATGTTCGAACTTCAACAACACAAGGCAGTATAACACAAAACTTATTATCACTTAACATATCTACCATTTATATTTTTGAAGAATATAAATCTTTGACAAAGTTTTATGTTAGCAACTCCTTGTGAAATAGAAACTCCTTCAAAGATTTAAATTTTTAAACACAAAACTTTTGAAGTATTATTAGATAGAGGGCTCGTTGCTTCTTCAGTAGTTTTGAGCATGCCAACTTATTTGAGGCCTAGTAACTACTCCCTCTATCACAAATTATAGTTCACTATGGCATATAGTTTGATACTGCATTTATTTGAACTCATAGATGATGTTAATATATTACTTCTAGAAAACTTTGTCAAAGTTAGAGAAGTTTGACTTGAACAAATCCAAAGTACAGCATAATTTGGAATGGAGGGAATGTAAATAAAAAAGGTACAGATAACTAAAATCCGCCTATGAATATCAAGGGGGTCAAATGATTTCATGATTCACATTAACAAGAACTTCAGCATGACCACATCTGATTGCTTGTCAAAGTAGCTTGACCTAGTAACTCAAGTGCTCAACTTAATCCGTTGACAGGCAATTTTTCAGCCAGTGGGAACACAAGCACGCTAAACTCACAAGGTCCATATCCCCTAGCATATTGAACTGTTCTGATACCTGTATTACTCGAGCTAAAATAGATAAATGCACCCATCAGATACAACAATGGTTAGCACAAGAATCCTCATTCTCCTCACTCTCCACCCAGCAAGCATGGGAAATCATAATACCAGTCACCCTGACACCATTCAATAAAATGTGCTTGCCATTTCTAACCCCAACACCACAAAATCCTAGAATGAAAGAAAAAAGGAAAGAACTTTTTATGGACTATTATAAGCCTAATAGAAAATCAGGAAATCCACCCATCAGATGCAATAGCATTTAGCAATTCGAGAATGCACATTCTTCTCGTTCTCCACCTAGCAAGCATGGGAAATCATAATCCCACATTCGCCCTGGCACCATTAACAAAATGTGCACGCCATTTCTAACCCTAACACCACAAAATCGCCTAGAATGAAGGAAAGGCAGGAACTTTTTGATGGATTATTATTATAAGCTTATTAACCGATTAAGGAAATCCAGAATCAAATAGATAAAAAAAAAAAAAAAAAAAAACTGGAAAACCCCTTGTTAGTGTTGCTACCATGCTATCGGGGGAGCGCCACTCGCCGGCGACCCACTCAAGATGGGGGCGAAGATCAGCGACGTCGAACTCCATGATCTCCCTGGTCTCCGGGAAGCACACCCCGACCTTGCCGAGCGCGCCAGCGCGGCCGAGTGCGACCCCGAGCCACCAGGCATCGTCGATGAGCGCGTCGACGGACGCGTGCTCCTTGGGCGGGGCCCCGAGGCGGGCGCGTGCGGCGGGGGCGAGGGCGGAGGCTCCGCGCCGGGAGAGCCTCCCGGAGCCGTCGGTCGGAGTCCTCGGACTCGAGGAGGGAGTCGTACTCGACGGTGTAGCCGCCGCGGGGCTTGGCGCTGGGCCCCACGATGACGGCGGCGAAGTGCGACCCGCCCAGGCCGGGCTCGTCGGGGACCACCTCCACGAGGTCCCCGGGTTGAAACTGAACCCCCTGGGCGTCTGCGGCGACGATGCGCGTCCGGGGGTCCGCGGCGGCCGCATCGTGGCTAGCAGCAGTGGGGAGGGGGCTGGCTGGTGGCTGGTGGCGGTTCCACCGGAGCGGTGCGGTAGGGGTACTGGAGTGGACTGCTGGAGCGGAGAGCAGAAGAGAAGACGACAGCGACCAACACGATACTGAACTTGACTGCTTTGCTTCGTTGGACCGAGGAGAGGCCCAGAGAAGACATCTGCCGTTCGATAAGCCACGTGGACCGGCAGATCACTCCTCGACTCCTCGCTTAGCGATCCTCACAAACCCACAAAAATCCTCCCCAAGAGCAATTTCAAGGGGTTTTCTAGATATCTTCGGACTAGTTTGGATCATTTCCCTTCGGAATTTGTGGGGAGAGTTGAACTAAATTGTCCTTTAATCCCCTCCGATATCTAATGCTATTAAAGAGGTTAACATTGAATTGAATACAGTACCAAATCAGCCTATTGGAAATAGCTTACAATGCCAAAGCTATTGTTTAATGTATAGAGACTTTGACTCGCCTTCTCTCCTCATCTCCACCGAACTAGAACAAAGCGTCAAGGGAGCTTGATGCCGCCCATAGGGGAGCTTGGCCCGTCCCACAAATGCGCCTAGATCGACCATTAAGCCCTCCACTACCGCTAGTGCCTCCATGACCGCCGAAATCCGGGCGAGGAAGAAGGGGTTGATGGATGTAGAAGAAGAAACATTTGTCGGCCATCGAGGAGCTCGGTCCGTCGCCAGATCTTGGAGGAAGGAGTCGATGACCATGGAGGAGCTTGTGCCCGATTAGGGGGAGAAGGGGCGCCGGATGTAGAGGAAGAAGGGGTCGCCGACCATAGACGAGCTTAAGCCCGGTCAGGTATGCGTGCATGTCCAATTCCCCCAATACAGAGGGTCCGGGCTTTATATTTGGGGCGACGGTTCGCAGGTCTAGAAAATATCTATTTGGCATTAAAGTCAAATTCCAATTCCAAACTATAATCCATCCAAACAGTAGCTTTCATGCTAATGTCAATTCCTGGGCCTCAATGTCTACGCCCAAACGCTACCTAAGGGATTTAACGATGCAAAGGAGCCATCTACGTATGAAATTTTGTTTTGGCATTTTATTAGGAAAAATTGTCTTCCATTTTTCACGTCTAATTGAAAAAAGTAGGCGAGCGTCGCTTGCTGCCTTTTTTCCCTGCCCTCTTGCACCATGCAGAGGTGCACGACTTGATACCTTGAATTCCCTATAGACTTCTCTATCCCTTAAATCACTACCCAATAGGCGCCATTAGATCCATCATAATGTATATCCATAGAAAAAAGATAGGCTTTGCCTATTGAAATAAACGAGTAAGAGCATCTTTAACATGTTACCTAAACCCACTCTCTAGCCTTAGCGAGATAAAAAACGCCACTCCGACACACTACATACTAGACCCAATAAATTTGTTGGCTATCCAAATCCTCTCCTCTACCTATTCTTGAGCCAAAAGGGGCTACCTAAACCTTCTTTCTCCTATTTTTCCTCATGCCCTCTCTCCCACGCATGCACAGGCACCACGCTTTTCCCCAGCGGAGCTGCCTGGCTCCTCCTAGTGTAGCCCCCTCCCCACACCACCACCCACCCCCCAAAAAAAAAAAAAAAAAAAAAAGAGTGGGAGCAAAGTATGAGATATTGTTGGAGTAGTGTTTTTCGTCCTTTTCTTAAAAAACTAAGATTGGGTGGTCAAATAAGGTACTATTGAGTTAAGCAACTCCAAAAGTTCACAAAAAATTGCACCCCAAAAAATACTATAACTGGGCTCCGCTAAATATTTCTTTCCCCAAAATCACTCCTCCCACAGCAGTTCCCCATATTTGCCACCCCAAAATTTATATTGCCACCTCGCAATTAGTAGGATGGAGATCGGAATATAGTTGGATCGGTGGCAGCTGTGTATATTCCTAGGTTGACAAAATGCCTATATCATCAGATTAGCTACTTTGGGCGTTTGTTTTTTCATGCAAATATTTTGGCTAAATTGCAGTTAAATGTTGGCAGCTCGTGATATTTCCTCGTATATTTTATCTGCATGGTCGCCGGCACCAATTGCAGTGCCACCGCTGCTGGAGACCTCAGCTGACCTGCGCGGTAGAGGATTGGGGAGCTTCAGGGTGATGCAAATATGAGGGGCGCAGGGGAGAATTCTGGGGGTGTGGTCATTTTGGGAGAAACAATGGGGAGCTGTTGGAGGCGGAATTTACAACCGGCTTCTAAAACTTTAGTTTTGGGGCTGTGGTTAAGCATCTCTTGAAGTCGCTCTTAGGTAAATGCCCTTGACTTTGGGCCACAATCGAAAGAATTACTTGGACGCTCCAATTTACGCGCTTCCGCCATTAGAGAACAAGCTCGTACCAACACCCGGAATGGCGCACCACCCCATTCTCCTCTCACCCTCAGCATCGTCTCCACCGCCGACTTCCACCTCCGACATCGACCTTGAGAAGAATCTGATCAAACTCTAGGAAGGTGGTGAAGGCCTCTCAACAATAAAACCCAGTGCAAAGCCCGAGATACAAGCAACAGACGACAGACGGACAGACTCCAGCTATGATGTTCTTATGCTGAATTTAATTGTGTAATCGTCTTCAGATTCCACAAAGTATTCCCCTACATACGAATAAAGTTTGGTTCCCGTAGCCTTCAAGTTTGGTTCCAGGAGCATCCGACGGATCGAGTAGACTGTCTCCTAAGTATCAGAATCCGACGGATCGAGCAGACTGTCTCGAATCACGTCGGAAGGGTCTATGCTCGCGATCAAGGCCTCAGCAGGCTTCACAGCCTTTTGGAGTAAGTCTTCAAGTATCGCAGGCTCAATGCTGTCAGGTTTACCCTTAATGGGGCTAATGTCCAGGTCGACAAAAAGTGCCCCAACTGTCACCAGCGCAATTTGAGCCCCCGTCGACAGTCCCTGCTGAGCAATCTCTTCCAGCCGGGCAGGAACACCCTCCAATCGGGAGGCTACCTCTGTGGCGGAGCCTGACGCTTCGGGTTGAATTTTTTTAATTTTAACCCTTTTTTTAAGAAAAACTATTTTTAACACGGTTTTAAAAGATTTTTCGAGAATAACCCTTTTGGACGCGCGCCGCTGTTCAGCTGGCTGGCGGCGTTTACATGCTGCCCGGCGCTGAATGAGAGCGCGGGGGCTGCCGACGGCCCGGCCCGGCGTGCGCCACGCCGACGTGGCAAGCTCCCACCGCGCCCAGCAGATCAAAGCGCGGCAAGCGTCGCTGCGCTCATCGAGCGCGGCGGCGCCTTCCCGATCTGCGGGGCGGGCAGGGCTGAAATATCCCCCGAGCGAGCCCGAGACAAACTCTCGGTCTCACTCTCTCCGTGCGAGCCAGTGAAAGAAAAAATCGCGCGGCGGCGCGCTCCTCCCGGTGACCCAGACGCCCCTCCTCCGGGCTGTGTGGCGGCGGCTGCTGGAGCGGCAGCCGCCCCTCGTCCACCCTCGGCCGCCACCGCCCGGTGCCGCTGCACCACCGCCGCCGGCCGGGGCGCACCAGAAGGCGACCCGCGCCCCGTGGCCGCGCGCCTTCTGCCCGACCGCCGCCCCTCGAATCCGGCGAAGTGGAAGCCGGAGTTCCTCCACATGGTGGGCCCGCGCCTCCGCGCCCCACCTCCATCAGCGAATGTGGTGACCTCCATTCCTCTCCCCCCCAATCGGTCACTCAAGCGTCGTTGCCGCCTTGATCCCCAATGGTGGGCCCGAGCAGCCCTCTACTCCCATTCGGGGTGGACCCGATTCCCGGCAGGCGTACCTTGCGGTGTGGTGGTGTGTTAGTGGTGTCGTTCATCACCGTCGTCGGCTTCCACTTCGTCGCCCGGCAAGGTAATACATTGTCGTCTTGCTAGGAATATTATGCGCTATAGTGATTGTGGTTCTTAGGAAGTTAGGGTAGTTAGTTGTAGCTAAACTTATTTGGATAGTTAGGGTTAGGTATATTTAGTTAGTTCGTTGGATTTTTAGTTGTAGCTAAATTTAGTATGGACCGTAGGTTTCACTAATCCATGAAATGATCAAGTGTTTGTCGAATGTCTTTGTAGATGGATTGTTGTGTCCGAAAGTGTTGTGCGGTGGGACCATTAGGAAAGAAGATGGTACGGGCGAGAGAATATGGATGAAGAAGTGGAATGGTTTGATGAGCCCCTAGATTCTCGTGACCTTTGTGACCGTTTGAAGGTGAAGTTTGGCGGTGATTTTACACTGAAGGGTAGGTTTGACAGCGGGAAGACTAGGGCTCACTATGTGATTGTGCCATTGTTGAACCCTTCTCAATGGACCCGATACATTAGGGTGGTGCAAAGTTCAAATGTGGCCATGGCAGAGGTGTTTGTTGAGAATGGTTACAGGATTTTGGATGATGGTGGTGGTGAGCCAGCATTTGGGGCGCAGCATGAAGGAACGGACATGGATTTGGGCCGGTCGGGTGACACAGAGGAGCGATTGCATGAACATCCCGTAGGTTTGCGGACGGATGACTTTGATGCGGGGGACTATGAGCGGGAAGAGGCCGAGGAGGTGGCGGAGGCGGAGGCGTATGAGGACAATGAGGGCGTGGTGATTCGGATGATTCGATGATGATGAGGGAGTAGCCACGGATGCGGTGCCGACATCGGTCCTTCATGCCATGCCGACCCATGGGAGATTGGTACATGATTTCTTGGGAGGATGATAGACCATATGACTCTTGGGGTAGGATCAGCGAACCACAACATCACGTTCCACCACCAGAGTACACGGCTGAAGAGCTACGACAATTGAGTCAGAGGAACTTCCAATATCCAAGTGTTTCGAACTATAGGGATGTTAGCATGACTCATATGGCAGTTTGTGATAGCGGTCTCCGGCTGTGTAGAGGCATGGTGCACAATGAGAAGGACCCAATTCTTACGAAGGGTATGATCTTCAAGTCAATGTCAGAGATGAAACTCTTCCTAGAAGACTATGCTGTGCAACACCATCGGCCCTACCGCGCCACACATTCAGATAAGGAGTTGAGGTATCATATCCAGTGTAGTAGTAGGGATCATACATGCCCTTGGAAGTTGCGTGCACGGAAGAATCAGTATGATGGTACGTGGAAGATTACTAAAGTTGTGCAGCCCCACACATGCAGGGATAATGAGGGTAAGAAGAAGCATCCACGACTTCTGGCGGCGTTACCTTGCCGTCGTATATTGGGGATGGTTGACAAAGACAATGACATCCCTGTTGCTTTGTTACAAGAGCACATTTTTGGAATGACCAACTATGAGGTCAAGTATGGAAAGGTTTGGCGAGCTAAGCAAATAGCCTTGGCTATCAGATGGGGAACCTAGGAGGAAGCATACAATCGAGTGCCCAGAATCTTGAATGCAATGGCTCACTATAACCCAGGCATGAGATGGTGGATAGACACTCAAGGGTTGCGGGAAAAAATGTGTGTCGGCCACCCCCCTAGTCATAACTGTCGTTGCCCTGCTCCTTCGAGGCCTGTTTTGTACCGTGTGTTTTGGTTTTTTGAGCAATGTCGGCATGCATTTCAGTACTGTCGGCCAGTTATTTTAGTTGATGGTACATTCTTGACCGGAAAGTATAAGGGCACTTTGATGATGGCTGCTGCAGTTGATCCGGAGAACCAGATAGTACCGATTGCATTTGCTCTGGCGGAGCACGAGGGCATTGATTCGTGGTCCTGGTTCATGAGGCTTCTGCGTGTGGAAGTGCTTGGGACGTCTCGCACCATTTGCTTGATCTCTGACAGGCACGCGGGGTTACTTGCTGCTGCAAATGAACACATTGAAGGCTGCCCGCCTTTAGTTCACAGATGGTGCGTTAGGCATTTTGCTGCTAATTTTTGGCGGCGTCAAAGAAAGAAGGAGGCGATAGCTCTGCTTAAGAAGGTGGCTTACAGGAAAACACAACATGAGTTCAATGAGACCCTAGCTGAACTACAAAAGATCATGAACCCAGAGGCTAAGGAATGGCTACAAAACCAGATGGCAGAAAAAGCTAAGTGGGCACTAGCATATGACGAGGGGGGTTACAGGTGGGGCATCATGACCACTAACTCTTCAGAGTCTTTCAACCGTGTGTTCAAAGGAGTCCGATCCTTGCCGGTGTCCGGAATTGTGGAGTACACCTTCACTAAGTGCAATGAATATTTTGTGTTGAGGTATGGACTTGCGCTGAGGAATCTAGGAGAGACTGGAAGATTTGGGATTGAAGGGGCTAATTTTTTGGAGGAGCATGAGAAATTGTCCAACCTCCATACGAGGCGAGGCATATGGACCGAGATGCAGAATGTTTTTTGTATAAGGGGCAAGGGTGGCACAAGTGTGGGTGGAGAGCGTCAAGGTGGACGAATGTACCGTGTTGATCTAGCCAAACTAGAGTGCAGTTGCAACGTTCCTCAAATAATGCATGCCCCTTGCTCTCACATGATTA
Source organism: Hyparrhenia diplandra (assembly GCA_015847255.1). Taxonomy (NCBI): domain Eukaryota; kingdom Viridiplantae; phylum Streptophyta; class Magnoliopsida; order Poales; family Poaceae; genus Hyparrhenia; species Hyparrhenia diplandra. The sequence continues at coordinate 235,333 of JADLZK010008431.1, read as the reverse complement.
CGGCTTGCACAATACGCGGGTTTGATCACACGGTGGAGCCTTATATGCACCCCCTGTTTCTCCGATCGAACACACTACGTGTTTGGGAGAAGAGCTATGAGCCGTACCTTGACGAATCGCGGTGGCCGGCTTACCGGGGCCCGGACTACACTGTGCTTTCGAGTCTAAGGAAAAAGGAGAAGGGTAGGAGGAAAAAGAAGCGACTCCGGGGAGACATGGATGCTATGAGAGGATACGGTCCCGATTGGTTTGGTGGCGGAGAGTTCGACGAGGAACCAGCCAAGAATCTTTGTTCAATCTGCAAAAACCTGGTCATAACGCAAGGTGGCATAGAAGAAAGTTGAGCGATTCTGTGGCTTCTTTCCAGGAGGACAACGAGGAATCACAAAGACAAAGTACGAAAACCCTCTTTGTCCCTTATAAATTATATTGCTAACACATGTATTTTTTAGAAAAATGCTCTAACTCATTGTGGCTTAACTTTTCAGGAAGGGGTCGGGTGTGTCCCACCAATGGCTACTGGACCGCTTCAATGACTTGAACCCAGAGGCTGACTACCCCGATAATGTTTTGGAGAGATATGCTAGGGTGTGGTTGTGGCACTTCCTTGGGTCGTTCCTATTCCCAAACTCGGCCAAGCAACAACATCGGTTGGGCGTTCCTCGACATACTCGGCCAAGAGTGGGAGAACATAGCCACGTCTGGTTGGGGCACCGCAGGTGTTGGCATGGACATCTGAGCGATTGTGTGAGGCCCGTTGTCGGATTTGGAGATACTCCAAACCTCGGTGGTTGCTGTTATTTCTGCTGCAGATTTGGATATGGGAGAGATGGCCCATTGGGAGGCCTACAAAGTTGCCCGGTTCGCCTTGGTGGTAGGGCGGTGACTACATCTTGCCGAGTGGGACGACGAGGAAACATTACCTGGCTGGTCTTTACCTCGGATCGAAGCACCTCGGGTGACAAAGGGAAGAGCTGAACGCAAAGTACGGGGAGTACACGGATGAGATAGACCATCTCACACGGGTTCGTGTTTGCACCTTGCCCATTATGTCGTTCCATTGTCCAAATTTTTCTAAAATGATCTCTAACAATGCTACAAAACGATTAGGTGAGATGGACTCCTTGGGTGACCCACATATCTGGGGGCGTCCTCAATCCTCATTGTTGGGAGGAGTCGACATGTTCCGGTGGAATGGCAAACTTATATTCTTCCATATCGTGGAGCTTCACAATCCAATCGAGTTTGCGGGCGGTTCGGGGAAGATATCGGGCTGCCCACCACCCCTTTACTCCACTAACCCTCTTTTGCATAGGTGCATTTTGAACCCAATACCGGTAGGGATCATACATGCCGTTCACTCCACTAATAATTTCGCTCATGTTGCGGCTACGGGCGTAGAAAGAGGTACAACGAGAAGGACTGGAGTGTGACGCACCACGAGTTCATCGTGGAGTGGGGAAACAGGCATCGTGGAGTGGGGAAACAGGCAGCCCATACCGTTCGATCACGGCGAGCCACATGATCGGGGTATTCAATGAGTACCTACAATGGCTGAACAGTCGACGAGGTTATATCTTACGGCGTCCCTACACCAACCAAATTGATTGAGGAGCAGCGGAGAAAGACGCCGGCGAGGATGATTACGACCGACAAACGATGGTAGACACACGACCCACAGCGAGCCCCCTTGACCGATACTTGGTAAGATTGAAAAAATGAAAGCATTTGCATTTGAAAGCCTGTTTGAAAACTTAACTTCCATAGGTTTGACATGTCAATACACCGTTTGTTTGCATAGGCCTAACAGGTTGGTAAAATGTCCCAATGACGCCGCAAGATCACTCCATGAGTCTAGACGGCAAGGCCCCGAGGTATGCTAGCGTTCATTTGTTAAGGTAAGCAAAACCACTAACTTTTTGTAACACCTTTTTATGTTGCCGACCAATACAAGCGGTACAAATAATTGTTTCATGTACATGCGAGAAAGTGAAGAGGAATTGCAAGAAGTTAGCACAAAAAGTTGGGTTGCATGCACACCGAGTGGGTACCTCCCGACCACCACTCGCGGTCTCGTAACGCGGCGCATCCGCCGCTACGGACACCCGCCTCACCGTCTCGATGTGATACACCTGGCGTGAGTGGCGCTCGGGCGCCACCGGACTCTTTGCTCGGGAAGGGCCCGTGTATGAGTCCTCACCGCACGAGGAAGAGGAGGGATCGACTTCCTCGTCGAAAGAGGAAATCCAATGGGACCAGCAATATGGCATTTATCACGACCAAGAGCGGGGCGTCGTCTCACCCGGCACGGGCGGGCGATGTGCGATGAGGAGGTGTGCGAGGAGGCATACTACGGCGACACCTACCGAGGTGTGCCCGCCACGATACAAGCTACCATGGGAGGTTCTACGGCCCAACAGGCCAAAAGCATTGGGATCCGTGGAATCCGAGTATTGAGATTGGGCCTTCTCGGCTAGTGGGTGCCCCCGTAGGTACTCAAGAAGAGGAACAGTAAAAAAGGAAACTCCAACATATGAAATAATACTAATATGTTCCCTCAATATTTTAGATACTAATGTGACTTTGTAAACCTGCGAGGATCCGTGGAATCCGACGGGTACACAAGAAGTGCCAAAAGAAGCACCTTGTTTAACTCGACCCACCCCCGTCGACAACGTGCACAACGTCGGCGCGCCATCGTGACCACACCGACGTAGGGTACACTCCTAATGTCATGGCTACGACTCAGGGAGACGAAGAAAAAGAAGAAACCTTACACTCCACGAGACTTAGTTTGTTCATGTACTAGATTATGGACTTGTCGTTGCAATGGAACTTCTAATGTAATGGACACCCCTACTTGTGGAACCTCGATGGATGAATGGATTCTATGTTTATGGACAAGCTCAAATTCTATGTTTATGGACATGCTGAAATTTCTTATGGATCAATGGATGTTTATGCTCAAATTCGATTTGTGTATGAGATGGATGGATGTGTATGCTCAAATACTATGTTTATCCTTCAAGATTTTGACAAAATCGCGTATAGGAAAAATGTTGGTTCGTTTGGTACTTGGCCAAACAGCCCGAGACGTCAAATTTTCTTGTTCTCGCGACCGACAAGATCTTGACGCGCCATAGGCTGGCGGGCGGCAGCGTTGCCGTGCCTTACCGGGCGCGCGGCAACGTTGCAGCCCCGGCTATGGCGCGGCGATCCGACAGCATTGCGAGAGCAGCCACGCTTTGCCAAGACACTTGTGCATTCAGTGCGACATTTTCGAGCTTCGGTGACTAGGCTTTTCGATGTGTAGTCAATAGGCTTTTCGGTGATCCGTCAATAGGCACATCACTCATCGATGCGTGATCGGTCAATAGACTTTTCAAGACTAGCCTTTTCGGTGAGTCATCAAATCCGTCGACTAGGCTTTTCGGGGCTATTTTTAAAATACGGACGGGTTGCCACTACTCAATGCAGGCTACAAAAACCTCCATATATCTTTACCACCTTCATTGAGTTCATACGAAGAAGCAAACTTGTAGCAATGGCTTCCGGTTCTTCGGGGAGGGAGGGGAAGGGGGTAAAGAAGGGAAATGCAAGCCCGTGGGAAGTAGATCCGGATGTGTGGGGTGGAGGTGTTGGTCCTAAAGAGTTTGATGAACCCGACCCGGATCGTTGGCGTGACCAAACTAGGGGAGATTTCAATCGAGAGAACCCTCTCAAGACCTATGACAAACGTAGGGAAGATTGGCCAAAATGTATGCATGGTATGGATTGTTTGGTGCGAGATGATGGCAGATGGGACGGAAGGAGGTCGCCGTTTACGGAAATGCCCAAACGCTTATGTAAGTGATATTACTTATCATCATTGCATTACGTATCCTCACTTAACCAATCGTAACATACTTATACTTATTTCGAGTTCAAGGGCACCCGACCACTTTGTGGCTTCACTAGGTGGATCGATCCTAGGCCACTTCCACCACATCGGGAATACATCCGGTGGTTGCAAGAAAGAATCATTGATCTCGAAATGGAGGTAGGTACCCGAAGAACGGCGACCAAGAGGAGGAAGACTACAACGGTGAGAACTCACAACATGAACCATGCACCGATCCATACCTTTGCCAAGGTTGCCCTTGTCACAAGAACAATGGGCCACCGCCACCACCACCGCCTCCACCACCACCGTCACATGATGCTTACTATGGAGAAGGCGCAACACAAGATGCGCTATGTGGCAACATTACTAGGCACGCTTCTTTCTATGGCCACCTATGGTTGATTGTTGTTTCTTTAAAATCACCTAAGGCGTGTTAGGGTTAGTTTGGAACTGTTTGTACCCTAGTTTGGTACGAGTTCGACACGCCATTTAAATACCTTCGGTGTTGCTTTACTTACCTAAGGCATGTTAGGTTTTAGTGAAGAACCCATGTAAACCCTTGTTTGGTTTATGTTCTCACATGCCATTCCATATGTTGTGTACCTCAAACCCTTGTTTCGTTCAAATGCCAATTCATGTGTTTGTGTCGCGTCAACTATGTGCTCAATCTTTTAATTTAAAGACACAATTAAAAAGACCCAATATCCGAGGCCGAGACAAAATGAAATAACACATAAGTTCAATGCCATGAAACATTGCTCAATACAAGTAGACAACATAGTTCATTTGCATGGTTCATTAAAAATAGAATACAACATTGTTCCATACATATTGGAATCCACGTAACACAAATAAACGCGCACATCATGAATCAAACATATCACGGAAGCAAATCATCGTCCGAGTCACAATCTTCCACCAAACCTCATTGCTTTGTGGCGAGGACCAACTACTACACCATCGACCGGATTACGTGTCATGTGGGCTTGTTGAGCGGCATCCGCTAACGGTGAAAGCCTCAACCCGAAGGCATTGTCATTGTCATCACGGGATGTCCTCTCCTCGCGACGTTGGCCTCGGCGGCGACCGTGTGGGCTGCACGTCGAGCACAAGAGCGAGATCGTGCAAATGATCGGCTTCATTACATCGCTCACAAGAGGATTCTCATTCCTCTTCGTCCGCCCCTCACTCGCTTCCGCGGTGCATACCTTTTGCTCGTCTAGGCGCTTCTTGAAACTTTCATGGCATTTCATATCTTTGCTCATACGTGGGGCGGAAACACCAAACTTCTTGGCAAGCTTCGCTTGCTCCCGTTGACGAATGTAGAGATACTCGTTGACAAGCTTGGCCCCAACACCCATTTCCCCCCAAGTTTGTGCTTAGCCCTAATTGCTTCCTTGACCTCATCTTTTCCTTCAAAGGACTCCCAAAAGCATTTCCTAGAGTTACGTCAAAACAAACAATTGGATTTTAGTTAGGGAAAATAATGTCTCATGTGGTTGCACTGAAAAAAAAAATCAACCTCATCATAATCCACCATATGGCCACAAAAATAGCCTATTCCCCACTCTGAAGGAACAAGGCCATCTTTGCTTTGGACACCACATTTGCAAAAGACGGGGGGGCGCGTAGGGGCGTCGCGGGGGGGGGGGTGGCGTGGGGGGCGCGAGCCGCCGCTCGGCGAGGGCTATGAGCTTCGTCCCAATTTTGAAGTGTCGCCATCATCATCCACATTTTGGGCCGCCTCCCCACTCGGCCTTGGCACGGCGTGCATGCTCTATCTTCCTCTCCATCTCCTTCCTCTCAAAGATCGGCTCTCCTCCTTTCCTCTTCCTCCCTGCTGGCGCCTTCGATCGGCCGCTTGCTTCTTCAACTCCTCATGCCTCAGTTGAAACCCCCGAGCCCTAAACTCCTTGAGGCCTTCCAAGTATTTTTGTTCTCCTCACCGACCTCAAGGTCGATCCATTTACTCAAAATCACATAGTGGTGGTGGGGTTTGCAAAACAAAGAATTGTCACAAAGCAAATATATAATCATAGACAAAAAAAAAAAATGAATATACACACCATGAGGCTGCGGCGTTGTATCGGCCCAGGCCCATTTGTAATTGGCACACATCCAATACTTCCGCATGTAGATTTTCTCATCCTCGTCATCCCATTCTACTTTGCAAGGATCACCACACCGAAGAATTGGGCCTTTGGAACACCCGGTGGGAGAGGCTTGTGGACATAGGGATCAGTAGGCAAACGAGCATAACTATCTCCAAAAAAAATTAAAATTGTTACAATGCAATATAGTTATTTCGGTTTCTTATTTGTTGCATAAAAGATCAAAACTATGTCTACTTTCATTTCTAACGGCAATGCAACATATAGAACTACATATAGGAAATCATATAAAATATAAATGAATCAATCAATGCCAACAAAATATAGGTGCCATGGTCACAAATTTGCCTAGTGCAATCTATTGCTTGCCCACAAATTTAAAAAAAAAAAAATGACAAGAGAATACCTATAACTCTTTTTTACCACGCCTCGGCATGTCCACCTTGGAAGGGACCGGTGCCGGGAGAGATATGGAGGTGGAGGAGCGGATGGAGGTGGGCCGGTGTCGCCCGGCGGCCGGCGGCCGGCCGGGGCGAGCAGGAGCGGGTCCGGCGGCGACGGGTTTTTTTTCAACTCTTCCACTCGAACGATACGAAGACAGAAGAGTTCGAGTCGGGCTCGCTCGAAGGAAGTTAATCGCCCTGCCGCGCCTTGAGTCGAGCGCGGCGCGCGCCCCGCCGCCGTGAGCGTGCGCGGCGGTACGCGCTTTGATCTGTGGCGGCGCGGCTGCACCCCCCACGTCGGCGTGGCCAGCGGGCGACCGGGCCACGTCGAGGCAGCCTGCCGCCACGCGCATGCGGCGCGGCGGCAGCATGCAAATGCCGCGCGCCGGCCCGGGCGCGTCAAAAGGGTTATTCTCGAAATATCTTTTAAATCCGGGTTAAAAATAGTTTTCTTTAAAAAAAGGGTTAAAATTAAAAAAATTCAAGATATGCGGCCCGACAAACGGCACGGCCCACGGAAATGATGCCGTGCAGCTCGTCTTCAAGGGTCGACACCCGGGCTGCAAAGTTCTCCCATAGCCGCCTGAGCTTCCAGATGCATTCGTTCAGCATTGGTGGTCCTGGCCTCCAAACACTCATAGGCCAATTTGGACTCCGCAAGAGCATCCTGGAGGCGTTTTATCTCAACCGCATCAGCTGCCAAATCGCGTGACAATGGTCAGAGGTCCCGAACCAGGACAGTGCAAACCACCACAACAAAACAACAATTACCTTGAATCCGCTTCCCAGCCTTGTCGACTCCTCCGGAGCAAGCTTTCTTCCTCTTCCTCTCCTTCAGATAGGCAGCACCTGAAGCATGCAAGGCTCCCTTCGCCCGCGACAGGCCAACCATCGCTTTGGCAGTAGCTGGCAATCAAGATAATTATCAGAAGATAAAGAGCAAAGAGCCAAAAAGGATTAAGCAGTTTGGTACCATCAGTCTCATCGTGCTGACGCCTCAAGCTCTCAACCTCTTTCTCCAGTTCAGCTATCCGCGCTTGCGCTGCCTGATCGGTCGGGTAATTTTATCCCGAATATAGGCGGACTTAAGCCAATGAGCTCCTCTGAACATCCTGCGGTACCAAGCAGAAGAGACACTCCAAGTCTTAGCTCGATTCAAGATCAATCCATCGTAGACTCGGGGGGACAGGGGCCATTGTGTGGCCCCGAATGACGAGGACGAGAAGAACATCTCCCCGATGATATCACCGAGCTATCTGCTCAGGGGCTACAAGGCAGAACAGCATCCAGGAAAAGGTTTACCTTCAGAACAGCGCCCGATAGATTCCCCAAGAGCACCACCTTCCTTCACGGAGTCAACCAGGACCTGCAGCATGGGCAACAGGTTATCGACACGTCCCTGCATGCTCTCCAGTGCCCGGAAACCAGCAGCAAAGTGACGGTCCTCCTCCAGGTCGTCGAATAGGCCCCTCACAGTCGTCACCACAGGTCTGGAGTGACGGCCCATTCTGAAAACAGACAACCAAAAGGGCAACAAAATTGGTTAGTTAGGCAAATAACAGCTGTGTGTCATAAGCTTGTAACAGTCTTGTAGTTAATAACCCAACCTAAGACTAAGAGGAACATCCTACCATAAGTTTAATTAATCAACAATTCAACACTAAGAACACAACAGAAGAACATAGTGTAAAATTTTCTTTCAATACACTCTGAAAAGGAGTAGAAAATAGATTGTCTAGGCAGATAAAAGGCATAGCACACAGCAGCAGATCATTATCGTTGTGACTTCTGAGCTTGCAACCCATCTTGCAGTTTTTTTAGCACATACAGGGAAAAATAGTCTGAACTCACCAACCCAAGATGGCAAGATGAACGCCGTAAAGATAACATTGAGTTTTGCTGGTATTTGAATCATCAACAGTTATTGATTACAAGTTTAAATTTAAACACAATAATGTCAACAAGCAGCTCATGTAACTGTTGTGACTCGTGAATATGGCTAACAGCGTATCTTCTCCTTTTCTTTTTAAGTTTTTATTCTGACAATAAGCGATATAGATTGCTGGCAGCTTCCTATATTGATTAAACAGCAGTTCAATTGAGCCTGCACTAAAGATAATCATACATATGCATGGGTTGATGATGATTTTTAAATTCTTCTCCTGCTACAACCCGAGCATCAGCAAAGCTGATTTAGAAAGTAGTTCAGGTATTCTAAGTTGTTAAATCTACAAGGGCTACTTTTTAAAAGAAAATGCTATAAAAATTTGTAATTTATTACAATAAGAGCAGAACAATCCAAGAAGTTCACAGAAAGTGCACAAAACTCAAATTTAACAGATATTTGTAAGAATATAGATTCTAGGGAGATTTGTTCAGACCTTTGATACTGCGTTCCCATTGATCATCAACCCAGTCATATCGAAGCCTCAGAGATTTCTGGTTCACCTCAACTTCCGTCCCCTAAATGCGCCGACCTAAATGTGTACTTGCCTTCTGGATGAACACTCGTAATCACCCCAAGCCACCAGCAATCACCTTGGAATGCTTCAACCTCATCATTGATGCAGAAACTAATATCTGATGCTTGTGGTGGGCAAGGCCTCACATGCTTCACATCAACAATCTCCTCCGGCGATGCGGGGTATCATAATACTTCAAAACAGTGTAGTCAACTAATAGGTTGTTCTTCCAGATAATCTTTGCAACAACTGCAGGTGACCAAGCAACAACAGAATTGTCTTCCCACTTGGAAACTTAGGTTTGCATTCCTTTTGCATATGGCATTGTCTTGGGTATCAACTAGAAGTCAACAAGCAATAATTAGTAATGAATGGCAGCCCAAACGAGGTGGAAGAAACATCATACAGGTAAAAAGTTACATAAAAACCTACAAACACAATTTAAGGAAAATCCACAAATGTTCAAGCCCATAGATTTATGTTAGCGATCAAAGAATGATAGTGAGCTACCAAAAATGTTCAAACTTCTAACCAACAACACAAGGCAGTATAACATGACTAGGAAGTTTATATCTAATAATCCATCCTAACTCCGAAACAGGTAGTTCTTTCACTAAAAACTTCTAAAATAAAACCCTACATATTCAAATCAGTTTTCCTAATTTTTGGTGATACCCTTCTTCATCATCAAAAAATCCAATTTTTGTTCCAAATTCCTCTCATTCAGTATTTTAGAGATAAACTTAGAAAGTTTATATCAGCGGCTTCAATTGTTAAATTAACTCACAATCTGTTATTATGTTGTTATTATTTTCAATGTAAATTCTAAAGCTGTAGAAACCTACAAAATCACCATGCCAACCGTGAGATCGATCGAGTTCAAAAACTTCTTCTTTCCACAAATAAATTAAGTTTTAATCTAACTCTACTTTAGCCACAACAAACATAGCCAAAAAACATAATACATATATCTCAATGCTAAAAAAATATTAAATAAAAAAAATCAAGACAACTTATCCTTCTAAAATATAGAGATCACAAAATGAAAAATCCACGGTTGACATATACAACCATGTGTAAATAGTAATTTCAATTAATATGAACAATATCATTAATGTGTCATATAAAGAATAATTTAGTTACCATTGTTCGTACTCATATACCTAACTACAACGAAAAAAACTACAGATGGTCATGCGAGTTTTTCTAGTAAGCTTAATCTAAAGTTGGAAAATCCATCCATCAGATACAACAATAGTTAGCAATTCAAGAATCCACATTCTTCTCATTCTCCACATAGCAAACATGGGAAATCATGTATCTGCATGAGGTAGATGATTATTTTAAAATTCTTCTCCGACCGCAGCCCGAGTATCACCAATGAGGTTATTTGGAAAGTAGTGCAGTACAAATACAAGGGCTACCTTTTAAAAAGAAAAGGCTACAAAATTATGGTAGATAGGAGATGGCATTAAAACTACTGTGGTCTTACAACAGTAGAGTTAACAATTGTGATCAGAAAACTTGATGTCTTCAGGTGGTAAGAGAAAACGTGCATTCTAACAGTTTCCCACAGTAGGGTAAGGCGTGCCAAAATATTATAAGCGAGAGTTTGTAGGCTGCTAATGAAAAGCATATTGAAACCATAATTCGCGATAGCAATCAGCAACAAATAGATTGCAGACAAGGTGCTTCCCATATCCATCAAGGCATCAACCAAGAACACTTGGAACAATGTAGTAGAAGGAAGCATGGGAAATCATCCCATATTCGCCCTGCCAATATTGAACAAAATGTAGTCGGCATTTCTAAACCTAACCCCACGAAATCACCTACGAAGTAGAATGGAAAAAAAAAGGAAGGAACTTTTTTGATGGATTATTATTAATACCCCACGAAATCACCGATTAAGGAAACCCAGAATCAAATACTGTAGAAAAAAGTTGGAAATCCTTGTTAGTGTTACCATGCTATCGGGGAGCGCCACTCGCCGGCGACCCACTCGAGACGAGGGGGCGAACGCTTGCGGCATCGAACTCCATGACCTCCCTGGTCTCCGGGAAGCACACCCTGACCTTGCCCTGGCGCGGCGGCGCGGCCGAGTGCGACCCCGAGACACCAGACGTCGTCGAAGAGCGCGTCGACGGCGGCGTGCTCCGCGGGCGGGGCCCCCGAGGCGGACGTGGGCGGCGGCGGGGGCCGAGGGCGGAGGTTCCGCGCGGGGAGTGCATCCCGGACCCTGCGGTCGGAGTCCTCGGAGTCGTACACGGAGTCGTACTCGACGGTGTAGCCGCCGCGGGGCTTGGCGCTGGGCCCCACGACGACGGCGGCGAAGTGCGACCCGCGCAGGCCGGGCTCGTCGGGGACCACCTCCACGGGGTCCCCCGGCGAAACTGAAACCCTTGGACGTCTGCGGCGACGATGCGCGTCCGGGGGTCCGCGGCGGCCGCATCGTGGCTAGCAGCGGTGGGGAGGGGGGCTGGCTCAGCTGGTGGCGGCCGGAGCACCAAGAGCGGTACTGGAGTGGACTGCTCGGAGCAGAGGAGAAGACGACAGCGACCAACAGGATACTGAACTTGACTGCTTTGCTTCCTGAGGAGAGGCCAAGAGAAGACATCTGCCGTTGGATCAGACACGTGGATGGGCAGATCACTCCTGGATTCCTCGCTCAGTGATCATCAGCAACTCAAAACACAAAAAATCCTTCTCCAGAGCAGTTCCAATAGGTTAGTGCATCTGTTTTGTGCATATCACAACTCCAATAGGTTGTGGATATGTTTTGTGTATATCAACGCTTATCAACTAGCCATTCAACGGACAAATCAACATCAGTCAAAATTAGACAAAAAATCGATCCGACGAATGAACATGTACCGATGGATCAGCCACGTGGACGGGTTGAACACTCATCGATTCCTCGCTTAGTGATCGTCAGCAACTTGAACACAAAAAATCCTCCTCTAGAGCATTTCCAAGAGGTTTTCGAGATCTCTTCATGTATTGTATTTTGGCATTTTATTAGAAAATAATGCCTTTCGTTTTTCAGGTCTAATTGAAAAGTAGGTCTAATTAGAAAATAATCCTGTCTTTTCTTCTTTTTTTCGTGTGCACTTGCACCACCGACTATTCCTCTCTAGCGTGCGAGAGATGCAAGGCTGAAACAACATTAATGGTATTTTTCTTAGGCACGGGGAGTAAAGTAGTCATTTCACGTAACACTTAACTCTGGTAAGTCATGAAATTGACGGAAGGGCGAGAAAACCAAACAAAACTCTAAAGTGGGACAAATAACCAAATTAGCCAAAAAAGATAGGCCAAGTAACTAAAAGGTACTTTTAGTACGACCAAGAAATTTTTTGGTCGACATAAAAAATCCTCCTCTAGGTCTAAGCGGCTAGAGAGGCCCCGAGCAATTTCTAAAGGTTTTCTAGATTTCTTCGTGTATTCTATTTTGGCGTTTTATTTTAGAAGGAAAAAACATCTCCATAGTTTTGATATTGGCTTTTCTAATTTTCCTCGTGTTGATGCTAATTTGAGATTCGGATCACACACATGTAAAGGCTAGAATGACCAAATGTTGCAATCAATCTAGACATTGATTAGACTGATCTGAAACCGTCCTTCGCCACAAAAACCTTGGAGCACCTCCCAGGAGGACATGTTGGGGAGATGCACGCCTAGAGTTCTTCTAGGATCGGCAAGGCAATCGAGAACGCTGATGAATCCTGTGGAGAGTTACAGTGAACACCAACAAATTGGAAAAGTAGGATAAAGGGGTGGTAGATGTAAAAAAGATTGGAAGTTGGGATCCTCAATCAACCATGATCCTCCTTTTTTTAGATTACACAAAGACAACGTACATGCCCAATCGTCGCACACTACCCCCCTTGAATACACGTGACGCAAAACCCTACCTATATGAGCACATTCGAAGAACTGAGCCGGGCAGATCTTAAAGTTCACGAAGTCACCACAAAGCGCCTCACTATCGGCGTGGGCGTTGCCGAAAAAATGCGAAAGCATGAGTGCCAAGTCAAGGACTTGAACCCCTGGGTAGGTTACACCATAAGGAACCCAACCAGCTAATCTATGATCGGGTTCGCAACCATGATCCTCTTTTGGTATAAGTGATTTTGTCATATTTCATGGTGGTTAAAGATAAAGAAAAATAAGGCATGAAAAAACTGATTTGTAGTTGATTGATGGGATAAATAGTACACCAAAATCTCTTAAGGGCCATTTTGAAACACATGATTGAAAAAACCGCAACAATACAAAAACATGAGATTTCGACATGAATACAAATGCAAAACAGTAGATTACAGAACACATGAAAAAAATACAAGAATGATTGTTTGATTAGGCCGTAAGAAAACATATAAATCGAATGAGAGAGATATAGACTATAGGAAATATTTAAAAGATAGAGCTCTTGGTGACTTTCCTCCAAAATCTCTATAGGATTATCAATTTCATAAGAATTTCAAAGAAATTCCAGAATCTCTACAGGATTATCAATTCCATAGAAATTTCAAAGGAAATTATGTGATTCAATTTTTTAATTCAAAAAACTCTCATAGAAAATTTTCCTATAGGATTTTAATCCTCTAAATTTCCTATTTTCTTTTTCTACAAATCAAAGGGGTCCTTAAGTTTGGAGAAAACTATTAAACAAAATCATAATACGGGGCGGAGGGACTTGACCTTTACATATAAATAAAAAAATGGAATGAAAAGAGAGAAATTCCGATTACTAACCCTACGGTCCCTACCACCTACCTTCCCACCGCCGCCACCAGCTCCTTCTCTTCCACACCAGACACCGCCCAAAACCCCCAAACCCCGTCATCGAGCTCCGGCGGTCGGCTTGCCTGCCATGGCCTCGCCGGCGCCGTCCAGCGCCAGCAATCGGCGCCGCTCCCGACCGCCCTCACCGACACCCGACACCGACGGCCTCCTCGGAGGGATCCACCCCCCGCATTCCCACCCCGAAAGAGGCGCCGGTCCGGGCGTCCGCCTCCCTTGCTCGGCTTGGCTGTCTACGACGGCTTCTACCCCGCCTGTGAGCCTCACCCTTCCGCCAAGCTCGCCCTCCCCTACGCTCGCAAGGCCGATTTCGAGTACAATTTCGTGCCGCCGGTTCCGGAGGACGAAGCCTGGGGCTGGTTCCCCTGGACGCTCGCGACGGCCGTGTCCTCATCCAGTCAAGTACTTCCCCGATGACGACTCCGACGGCGGCGACTTCCCTCGCCCTCGCTTCATGAACTACGCTGTGTGCGATCCCCTGTTCAAGCGATACGTGCTGCTCCCACCTGTACCTGGCGACCTCGCCGTCAACGAGGGGAGCCTTGTTGATTTGGGCTCTGCCTTGCTCCCTCCCAAGAAGATGAGGCAGATACATCATTCAGGGTGATATGCGTGGCCAAGTACGAAGCCAAGCTGGTGGTTTTCATCTTCTCTTCTGTGACAAGGCAATGGGGAATTGCTACATCTTCAACCTGGACTTCTCTGGGTGACACACAAGAGCCTCCTAACTTCCATGGCCTGGAGAAGTTTGACCATGTTGATGGCTGCTTCTACTGGACGGTGCCTTCGGCGGACAAGATTCTCATGCTAGATGCCCTCAAGATGGAGTTATCTGTTATCAACTATGCTCATCGTGTGGGGGACGGCTTTCGGGCTTGCATTGCAGTTGATAGAGAAGGAACCCTGGGATGCTCACTGTTGGTGAATACTTGGGGAATCGACAGTTTAAACATCTCGCATTAAGCGAAAACAAAGTGACCATGGATCTCCCAATGAACGCCTATCGGAAAATATTATAGAATTGCCAGACTACCATAATGAGTACGCCACTTTAGGTGCAGCTGAGGGATTTATTTTCCTTCGAGGCGCCAGAAGATGATGATGATGAAGAGGATCTTGACTGGGAACCTGAAGAAGTAGATTACTATTAAGCTGAATGTCAAGACTGGTGAATTTGAGAGCGTCTGCGCGATGGACCCAGACAAGTGTTACGATAGTGTTTGCCCATACTTCCGCTTTTCACCACCATCGGCAAAACCATGTGTTTGAAGTGGTAAGCTCGAGGTCATGCTTATCATCGTGG
Source organism: Hyparrhenia diplandra (assembly GCA_015847255.1). Lineage (NCBI taxonomy): Eukaryota > Viridiplantae > Streptophyta > Magnoliopsida > Poales > Poaceae > Hyparrhenia > Hyparrhenia diplandra. The sequence continues at coordinate 220,325 of JADLZK010008431.1, read as the reverse complement.
GGGTTCTTTAATTTTGCATATGTTAGCACTGGTTTGCTGTCTAGTTGTTCATGTACAAGTAAGCTACTTATTTCGGGGCACTCAGTTTAAGCTACTTATTTTGGGGCACTCAGTTTATCTCATCAATGCTGCAATGTAGCTTGGACTAGTGTTACTATAGTGTTTGCCCACACTTCGCTTTTCACCACGATCAGCAAAACCATGTGTTTGAAGTGGTAAGCTTGAGGTCATAATGCTTATCAATGCAAGGTTCTTTTTATAGTATTTATGTTGCCCATGTTAACAGTAGTTTGCTGTCTAATTGTTCATGTAGAAGTAAGCTACTTATTTTGGGGCACTCAGTTTACCAATGCTGCAATGTGGCTTGTATGATGTCACCTGTCTAGCAAGCAATTTGTCTGTGGTATATATTTGCACTTTTAGGCGGTCCTCTAGCTGTTAATCATCCTATTATATTTTTAAGGTAGTATTTTTGGTATAACATGCCCCCAAGTTTTGGCAATTAACTAGAGAATGAATATTTTGTATCCAGAAAATGCTTGAAGATAAAAATAAGTTAGACTTGTCGTTAATGTCCTGAAGGACCTGAGCCTGGATCTTTAGCTGGCAAACTTTGTTCTTGTAAAGTATAACAACCAGAAAACTTCTCTGTTTGCTGTTCATTATCTGCCTCTTTTGCAAGTAAACTACAAATGTAGGAAATTTATCTTAGGTAGCATTGCCATTCCATTCCCAAATCCCCAAATGTTCTCTTCCTTTCAGATTATAACGTGTACAACCTTTTTAGACTTCACCCATTTGATTTTTGGTCTATCTTTTTGTTCCTTCTTTCTTCTATACACCTTATTGCCTATCCTTTATGACTTATGAGCACTGCATTTGTCAATTTGATCAATTCTAATGGTTAGTACTATGTTTGAAGAGGTCGTATCTACATGTATATGTTTCTATCCTTGACCAATTTCAGTTTTTTTTTTATCAATCATGCTCATGTTATCTGCTTATTACTATCTCTGTTTTTCTTTATGTCAGTTAGTGGTGACCTGAAAATATGCCATTCCATGGCTCATATTGACCTAACAGTACATTATTTAAATCAATCTTCATCTAACATGGAGCTGAAACCTAGCAAGCTTGCCGACGCTTAGACTGGTATCCTTTTTTTCTTGAACACGCAGGAGAGCTGCATATCTTTATTTAAGAAGAAAAAAAGGGGCAAGAGCCCTTACAACACACACCCAAAACACACCCACAGTTCTAAGCTCTTAGCACCTTTAAGTAAAATAGAAAAATGACTTTGCCTCCACAATAAGGTCCTACTGTCTATCTACAGGCCCAAGCGAAGGGAACGAACTTCGCTGATCCTTTGCAAGACTCCAGTATCGCTGTAACTCATATGCGAGCAGTAATGCTTCAGCCAAGTTAGGAGAGGCACCGTAAAAAAACACACCGGTTGCGATGGCACCATATTGTCCATGCCCCAAGGATGATCAGTGAGATGAGTCCTTTTTGTGTGAACCCTCCATTCTAGTCTCTGTTCTGGCCCACCATTTATCGAAAGATGGTTCGTCTTGTTGTGGCGATATCCTTGCTGGTGATACTAGTAAATAGTAACCCCGTAAGATTCCAACACACACCCCAGATTCAGTCCAAAACAGACCTTAATCAAGTCAATGTCCAACATTATGAACAATCAATTCCAAAAGACTTACATTAGTAAGCCAAGCACAGAGGCGTCCTTTAAGTTGGGTCACTGTCGCGGCGTGTCACTGACCAGCGGGCCTTGCCACGGTAGTGATTATCAATGCGTGGTTGACGATTGGTAACTGAGGATGGTGGCAATGCCTATGGGTTCAGAGAATGGCAGTAATTACGCGACTGATGAAGCTCACAAGGCCGGCCTTCGGTACATCTAAGACAATAATTTAAACTGAATATAAGTGGTAATATGCTGAATAGGACTAACTAATAAAATACAGTACAGGACTTCCATCTCCAGCCACCCCTGAGACAAGGGACAATAAGGCAATGAATGCACACCTGGCTGCCACGGCTTGCAGCAGAGACAGTTAGGAGGCACCAACTATAAGCATCTCCCTCTCCTGTCGTGCTTACTTGACAAGAGAACACTCTATTTTTGACTAGACATTTTTCAGACATAAAAACAAAAAGATTTCAAGAATAGATGAAGAAAAAGAAATCCAAACAAAATGCATAAGCACGTCAGTATATCATTCAGAGGCTGTATATGTATCTTAGAGTCTAAGATACATTTAGGAGCACAAAGTGAGTACAATCCTGATTCAGCCACAATCTTACAGAAGAGCCCAAGGCAACATCAAACTAAGTAGCAAGCTACTGACTTCAGCGATAAATAGTACTACTAGTTATTACCAATACCAGGGATCTAGAATACATTTCAGAAGTGCTATACATTTCAGAAGTGTTATTCATTTCCCTCCCGATAAACAGCACAACAACAAAATCAAGTAAGAGACATTGCACTGAAAACCATGATTCTGTTCTATTCATTTCCCTCCTGATTTAGAGGCCCTTGCACTTGTAATTTGAGCTTCTTAGGCACTTGACACATGCCAGCAACTCCTGGCCCCTCATTTGTAGAGACCGCAACACCAACTCCTGGTCCCTCGGCTGTAGAGACCGCAATATCAGCTACTGCCACCACATCTGAAGAAATGGCAACACCAGCTCCTGGTGCTGCAAAGAAACACAAATGCAAAATATGAGTAATTGATGGGAACAATGAACATTCAGTCTACAGAAACCACAAAGGAGACATCAAGTTGGCACCAGGAGCAATTGCTGGGAACAATGAACATTCAGTCTACGTACTTCGGCACAATCAGGAAGAAAAAAAAAATAGTTTGCAACAATTTCAGAGGTACACAGTGTTGCTAACTTGCACGCCATAATAGCAGAGACGACAGTCACAATTCAGAACACACTTTATTTGTATAATAGGTAAAAATAAAATAGGTTTTGTACGTAAATGATCAGGGAACGTATGGGGTGGTTGACAACAGGTAAATCTCACTTCACCAAGGACATTCGTCTCTGTAAACTCCATTTCCCACACATTGCTGATCTGTTTGAATCAGCAGAGGCAGTTCCAATATCCACACATGTTGTTTGGACAAGGCACGGAAACACTAGCTCATCTGCATTCTGTTCCTCCCGATGATGCATGGTGAATGTACAAAGGATTCAAAAAAGTGCTTTGTAGAGATCAAGAACTGCAGGTTCAGCACTGATCTTAAACTCTGTGTGTGGCATGTACGGACATTTGACGGACACTGACAATCTCACACTCCGAGGCAGTCAAATTCAGTTGAACAGTACAACATTCAGAATACACACAAGCAAAGCAAAGACTGGTGATGGGGATGGGGATGGAACCGATTCGCATAGCCTCACCTCTGCTCCGCTCCGGCCGAGGGTCCATAAGATTTCGCACAGTAGGAAGGAAGGGAGGAGGGAGGGAATACCCGGTGTTCTGGTGGTGCTCGTCGGCGGCCAAGGTGCCGAGTGGCGAAGCAGGGTAGGAGCGACGGTCGGAGGCTGCAGAGAGCAGACGCCGCGATGGAGCTGGTCCCGCGCAGTCGATCTTCCGCCTGGCCCCGCGCCGCTCTAGGTCCCCAAGGTCTCTGCTACACGAAGAAAACACCACCATACACACGAGCATTTCGTCGAACACCCACCACGCACCCAGCAACCTGCTAAAACATGCTCGCATTTCATCGAGCACCTACGCAGCGCGTCTCCCGCAACAAGACACTGCCCTCGCCATTCCCCACCCAAGCGCGGCGCCGCAGCGCGTCCCGCGTGGACCGGCCCCCGCCACCCTCCGCTGCCAGGTGGGGCACACCGCAGCCAGGCCCGCACGCCAGCCTCCGCTGCGCCTAGGGCGACCAGCGCGCACCACACCCCCGCCCCGCTGCTCGGGCCCCACGACAGCCGGCCCCGCAAGTCAGCCTGTGATCTAGGCGAGAGCGCACCCGGTCGCATGTCTCGTCGAGGCCGACCTTCCATTCCCACCGCCGCCACCGGCTCGGCTCCTTCTCTCTTCCACACCACACCGCCCAAAAACCCCTCCAAAACCCGTCAACGCCGTTTCATCCGTCCAGCCCCATCATCGAGCTCCGGCGGTCGGCTTGCCTGCCATGGCCTCGCCGGCGCCGGCGTCGGCGCCACCAAGCGCCAGCCATCGGCGCGGTTCCCGACCGTCCTCACCGACGGCCTCCTCGGTGGGATCCTCGCCGGCATTCCCACCCCGCAAAAGACGCCGGTCCGGGTCCGGGCGTCCGCCTCCCTGCTCGGGTTGGCCTGCTACGACGGCTTCTACCCGGCTAGGGAGCCCCACCCTTCCTTCAAGCGCGCCATCGCCCTCGCTCGCAAGGCTGATTTCCAGTACCATTTCGTGCCGTACGTGCCGGAGGAGGAAGCCTGGGGCTGGTTCCCGCTGGACGCCCGCGACGGCCGTGTCCTCATCCAGTCCAAGTACTTCCCCGATGGGGAGCTGCGCGTTCCGCGAAGGCAGCGACTACGTCCGCCCTCGCTTCATGAACTACGCCGTGTGTGATCCCCTGTTCAAGCGATACGTGCTGCTCCCACCTGTACCTCATGACCTGACCGTCAATGAGGGAGCCTTGTCAATTTTGGGATCTGCCTTGCTCCCTCCCAAGAGGATGAGGCAGATACATCATTCAGGGTGATATGCCTGGCCAAGTACCAAACCAAGCTGGTGGTGTTCGTTTTCTCTTCTGTCACAAGGCAATGGGGAATCGCCACAGCTTTAAACTCGGCTTCTTTGGGTGGCACAGAAGCGCCTCCCTAAATTTCTTGCTCCTAAATTCTATGGTCTGGCGCGCCGACTATGTTGATGGCTGCTTCTACTGGACGCTTCCTTTGGCGGACAAGATTCTCGTGCTTGATACCCTCAAGATGGAGTTATCTGTTATCAATTATGCTCATCGTGAGGAGGACGGCTTTCGGGCTTGCATTGCAGTTGATAGAGAAGGAACCCCTGGGATGCTCACTGTTGGTGAATACTTGGGGAATCGACAGTTTCGCTTATCTCGCATCGCCAAACAAAGTGACCATGGATCTCCCAATGAACGCCTGTCGGAGAACATTATACAGTTGCCTAGCCACCATAGTAAGTACTTCACTTTAGGTGCAGCTGAGGGATTTATTTTCCTTCGGCGAGCCAGAAGATGATGAAGAAGAGGATCCTTACTGGGAACCTAAATATTATTCGCTGAATGTCAAGACTGCTGAATTTGAGAAGGTCTGCATGATGTACAGGGATAAGTGTTACAACAGTGTTTGCCCATACTTCCGCTTTTCACCACCATCAGCAAAACCATGTGTTTGAAGTGGTAAGCTTGAGGTCATATATAATGCTTATCATCGCGGGGTTCTTTAATTTTGCATATGTTAGCAGTTGTTTGCTGTCTAATTGTTCATGTAGAAGTAAGATAGTTATTTTGTGGCACCCAGTTTACCAATGCTGCAATACAGCTTGTATGTTGTCACCTGTCTAGCAAGCAATTTGTCGGTGTTATATGTTTGCACTTTTAGATGGTCCTCTTGCTGTTAATCATCCTGTTATATTTTTAAGGTAGTATTTTTTTTGGATAACATGCTCCCAACTTTTGACAATTAACTGGAGAATGAATATTTTGTATCCAGAAAATGCTTGAAGATAAAAAAATAAGTTAGACTAATCATTAATGTCATCAAGGAACTGAGCCTGGATCTTTAGCTGGGAAACTTTGTTCTTGTAAAGTATAACAACCAGAAAACTTCTGCAGTTCTGCTTGCTGTTCATTACCTGCCTCTTTTTTTTTAGTAAACTAAAACTACAGATGTTGGAAATTATCATAGGTCGCATTGCCATTCCATTCGCAAAACCCCCAAATGATCTCTTTCTTTCAGATTATAACATGTACAGCCTTTTATTTTAGTCTATCTTTTGTTCCTTCTTTCTTCTATACACCTTATTGCCTATCTTTTGTGAGCACTGCATTTTTCAATTTGATCAATTCAAATGATCAGTTTTTTGTTTGAATATCTACTTGTATATGTTTCTATTCTTTACCAATTTCAGGTTTGTTACCAATCATGCTCTTGTTATGCTTATTACTATCTTTGTTTTTCTTTGTGTCAGTTAGTGGTGACCTGAAAATATATGCCACTCCATGGCTCATATTGAGCTAACAGGACATTATTTAAATCAATTTCATCTTACATCGAGCAGAACCTAGCAGGCTCGCTGAAGCTTAGATCGATATCCTTGTTGATGATACTAGTAAATAGTAACCCCTTAAGATTTTTATTGAGCGGTCGTCATAACTCATGAGGTTTGGGTTGGGACTTTATGATGTTTCCTGTAAAACTTGGCAACATAGGTGGAATATCAGGCATTAGGTGAAAACGTGAATTTGGTAAAAAATAATAATATGCATTCACAACTGTTATCTGTAGTTCTAATCAAATTTATCTGCAGGCATGCACCTTCGCTTTTGAGCCCATAATCGTGCGTGGATCTGTGTTGATGAGGGGAAGTGCAGGAGGTTCAAAATGGCGCTTCAAGTTCACTGGATGTTCTCGAGCCTTGGGTTAGTAGTTAGCATTTATCAGAAAGTAGTGACTGATGTAGTTTAATATGGCCGTATAAGTTAATGTAAGCAAGATAGGTTGCTTGCAACCTGACTTTCTCGGACACTAGTCCTATGCAACTGATGTTCTGTGCTTGACTTCAGTGTTCATGCTATGACCTATGAGATGGTGATGTGCTGGACTATTCGAATGGAGGTACATCGTAGGCACCATTGACCCATTGTGTATGCCATGAACATGAAGTCTGGAATGAGCATAGTAGAGTTGCTTTTCTGTTTGTTTTGCAGCCTGCAAGTTTGCGCTTTAAGTTCTGTTTTAGGCATGTAACAAATCATCATTTGCCAGTAGACTAATGTGCAGTTGTGTGTGGTGTAGCCTAATGGTCAACTCCCTCTGCCCTGTAATATGATTTTTGTTTTATAGTTTTTCCTCATACTTAAGGACCCCTTTGATTTGTAGAAAGAAAATAAAAAATTTAGAGGATTTTAATCCTATAGGAAAATTTAAAATTTACATGTTTCCCCATTGAATTGAATCCATTTTTTAATTTAACTAGTACTTGTTAGATTGCTGTAAAGCGTGCTGTTTGGACTGAAGAACTGACTGACAAACTTCAATTTCCGTTTGACTCTGCAGTAGAACAGCTCGTCCCAGTCCACTTGTTACAGTTGATGAGTCTGAAACAACTAAAGTGCAAATTGCTCCCTTCAAATTGTGCACTATTCTGCCGCTTCTTACTTTCTCAAATGCCTATTTCATATATTAGAAACAAGGAAACAATGAGTGCAGATTTCATTGGGTCAGGTTTAGATCGAGAGGCAGCGAGTTTTAGGTGAACTGTTGTGTCTTTATATTGGTTCAGTTCTTTGGAGATGGCAGAGATTTGGTAATGAGCTTGTCGATTTAGATCATGTGGCAAGAGTAGGCACATTGTCAACATGCATAGTATACTGTAGGTGTATGTTTGTAAAGCAGCACAGCAGTGGACAAATTTACATTAAAAATTAAAAAAGTGAGGCAAGAACAGAGCAGGAAAAGGCAGATAAATTAAAATTCTCTTTTCTGCTACTAGTTCCCACATTGGCTGTGTGCAGACTTGCAGATCACAAGGAGAGTGAGTACGTTGCAGGCTTCTTCTAATTCTATCTATTCCATGTAAACTGGTTTGTCGCAGAAGCATATGCAAATGTGTGCAGAATTTTTCGTTAGGCAACAACAGATCACCTCTCTAGCATGGAGAGGTGCACGACTGAACAACATTGATGGCATTATTTGCTAGGCGCCCGGGTCAAAATAGTCATTTCACATGCCACTTAACCCCTTTAAGTCATGAAATTGATGGAAGGACCAAAAACTAACAAAAACTCTAAGGTGGGCCAAATAACTAAAATAGTCATTTCACATGCCACTTAACCCCTTTAAGTCATGAAATTGACGGAAGGACCAAGAAACTAACAAAAAAACTCTAAGGTGGGCCAAATAACCAAATTAAAAAAAAAAAAAGGCCAAGAAACTAAAAGGTACTTTTAGTATGGCCAAGAAAATAATTGGCTCAACATAAAAAATCCTCCTCTAGGTCTAGGTGGCTAGAGAGGCCTGAGCAATTTCTAGAGGTTTTCTAGATTTCTTCGTGTATCCTGTTTTGGTGTTTTATTTTAGAAGAAAAAACATCTCCATAGTTTTGACGTCAACTTTTCTAATTTTTCTCGTGTTGATGCTAACTTGAGATTCGGATCACACACCAGTAAAGGCTAGAATGCCCAAAGGTTGCGGTCAATCTAGAGATCAGTTATACTGATCTGGAACCCGTCCCTTCGGAGCACCTCACAAGAGGACCTGTTTGGGAGGTAAGATCTCAAATTGATCCGGACCTTTGATTCTTTACAATTTAATGAGTTATTAAATGAATAAATTAATTAAACAAAACAAAAATAAAAACCTTCCGCGTCCGCTATTGATGGAAGGGAATCCCGCATGAGGACAACAAATCACGGAAGAGCTGCGCGGAATCCTGATCCTATTTTACGTGTGTGACATTGAACATATTCAATAGTACACACAAAACAAACATGTTTAACGTATATAAAACTTTATATGCATATATGAATTCTGGTATATGTTAGTTAGAAATAAATACTTAATTTCCATTCAAATATATGATTTAACGCAAAATCAAAGCAACTGGTCGCTTGAAAATATTCAAAGATACAAAACTTGCGGACTTTGGCAAAAAATAGGTGCTAGCACGAACAATACTTGAACTACTTCAATATAAAAAAAAAGTTATTCAAAACTAGAACTTTTGAACACGTATATATAAAAAAAAAAATAGGGAAAGACATGCATGCATGCATGCGTACACGAAAGGAAGGAGGGCCGCTCGCTTCTCTGCCCCGTAACGAGAGGATTGACGTATTTCTTTTTTTGTTTTAATATTTAATACTTTCCTTATTTATCCTATTTTATAAAATACAAACTAAATAAATATTATTACCACTTAGGAGGTAATAGATGACCATAACCGTTTGATCGAAATAAATGGACGGTCCACGCTATTTGGGAAAGACCGTAAAGAATTGCCCATAAGAAAGGGACACATAAAACGAATGAGCCTGCACCAAAGATAATCATACATCTGCATGAGGTGATGATGATACTCTTTTAAATCTTCTCCTGCTACAACCCGAGCATCGGCAAAGATGATTTAGAAAGTAGTTCAGGTATTCTAAGTTGTTAAATCTACAAGGGCTACTTTTTAAAAAAAAATGCTATAAAAAAAATTAGTAATTTATTACAATAAGAGCAGAGCAATCCAAGAAGTTCACAAAAAGTGCACAAAACTCAAGTTTAACAGATATTTGTAAGAAATATAGATTCTAGGGAGATTTGTTCAGACCTTTGATACCCGTTCCCAATGATCATCAAACCAGTCATATAGAAGCCTCAGAAATGTCTGGTTCACCTCAACTTCCGTCCTTAAATACGATTTATTTAAATGTGTACTTGAATAATGGATGAACATTAGTAATCACCCGAAGCCACCAGCAATCACCTCAGAATGCTTCAAGCTCATCAATGATGTAAAAAAAAAATCCCTGATGATTGTGGTGGGCAAGGCCTCACGGCTCCACATCAACAATCTCCTCCGATGATGCGGTATCATAATATTTACAAACAGTGTAGTCAACTAATAGTTTGTTCTTCCAGATAGTCTTTGCAACAACTGCAGGTGACCAAGCAACAACAGAATTGTCTTCCCACTTGAAACTTCAATTTGCATTCCTTTTGCACATGGCATTGTCTTGGGTATCAACTAGAAGGCAACAAGCAATAATTAGCAATGAATGGACATCCCAAACGAGGTGGAAGAAACATCATACAGGTAACAGGTTACATAAAAACCTACAACAAGAGCTACTGTACCATGGTCAACACAATTTAAGGAATGCCCACAAATGTTCAAGCCCATAGATTTATGTTAGCCATCAAAGAATGATAGTGAGCTACCAAAAATGTTCAAACTTCTAACCAACAACACAAGGCAGTATAACACGACTAGGAAGTTCAACAGCATCTATCTCTTAACATATCTACCATCTAGCTGAAATAGCTAGTAACTCCTTGAAAGATTTACATTTGTACCAGAAAAATTTTGAGGGTTCACAGCTTCTTCAACAGTTTTGAGTAAGCCAACTTATTTAGAAAATACTCCCTGTTCCAAAGTATAGTTCGATTTGGCATATAGTTTGATAGTGCGTTTATTTGTACTTGTAGATGATGATGTAAATATATTCTTCTTAAAAAAAACTTTGAAAAAGTTAATAAAAGTTTTGACTTCGAACAAAGCAAAAGCAAAGCATAATTTGGAATGGAGTGGGTGAAAATAAACAGGTATGGATACTAAAATCCTCCATGGATATCAAGGGATCAAATGCTTCATGGTTCAAATTAACTAGAAAAACTTCATTCCAGTTTCGCAAAAAAAAAAAAAAAAGAAAAAAGAAAAACTTCATTCCCAGCACCTGATTGAAGAACATTCAGCTCATCCAAGTAGCTTGACCTCGTAACTCAACTTAATATGCTGATTGGCAATGTTCCAGCCAGTGGGACCACAAGCACACTAAACTCACAAGGTCCATATCCCTAGCATCTTTTTTTTTTGGGACATATCCCCTTGCATCCTGAACAGCTCTAACACCTGTATTACTCAAGCTAAAATAGATAAATCCATCCATCAGATACAACAAGAATCCTCTTTCTCCTCGCTCTGCACACAGCGAACGTGGGAAATCATAATAACAGTTGTCCTGCCACCATTGAACAAATTGTGCTTGCCATTTCTAACCCTAACACCACAAAATTGCCTAGAATGAAAGAAAAAAGAATAACTTTTTGATGGATATAAGCTTAATCTAAAGTTGGAAAATCCATCCATCAGATCAGACAATAGCTAGCAATTCAAGAATCCACATTCTTCTCATTCTCCACCTAGCAAGCATGGGAAATCATGTATCTGCATGAGGTAGATGATTATTTTAAAATTCTTCTCCGACCACAACCCGAGTGTCACCAATGAGGTTATTTGGAAAGTAGTGCAGGTATTCTCAGCGGTACAAAATACAATTTTAAAAGAAAAGGCTATAAAAAAAATTATGGTAGATAGGAGCTGGCATTTTGATATAGGGTGGAAAAAAAACTTCTGTGGTCTTATAACAGTATTGTTAACAATTGTCATCACAAAACTTGATGTCTTCAGGTGCCACTTAGATGGCATCAGACTAGCAGATTTAAGTGCAAGGAATCTACACATCGTGGAAAGGTTAAAAGACTATTGCAATTTGCAATTCTTACTAAGGTTATTGAAAACGTGCATTCTGACATTTTTTTTTCACAGTAGGGTAAAGGGCGTGCTAAAGTATTATAAGTGGCATATTGAAACCATAATTCGTGATAGCAATCAGCAACAAATAGATTGCAGACAATGTACTTCCCATTATCCATCAAGGCAACAATCAAGAACACTTGGAACAATGTAGTAGAAGCAAGCGTGGGAGTTGACCATTAGCTACATCACACACAACTGCACATTAGTCTAGTGGCAAATGACGATTTGTTACATGCCCAAAACGGAACTTAAAAGCGCAAACTTGCAGCTGCAAAACAAACAGAGAATTACTTTCAAAAACAAACAAACAGAGAAGCAACTCTACCACGCTCATTCCAGACTTCATTTTACAGTCCGAGAAAGTGAGGTTGCTAGCAACCTATCTTGCTTACATTAACTTACGGCCATATTAAACTACATCAGTCACTACTTTCTGATAACTGCTAAGTACTAACCCAAGGCTCGAGAACATCCAGTGAGCTCGAAGCGCCATTTTGAACCTCCTGCACTTCACCTCACCAACACAGATGCACGGCACGATTATGGGCTCAAAAGCGAAGATGCACCCCTGCAGATAAATTTGATTAGAACTACAGGCAACAGCTGTAAATGCTTAATTTTTTTTTTTTTTTTTACCAAATTCACATTTTCACCTAATGCCTGATATTCCACCTATGTTGCCAAGTTTTACAGGAAACATCGTAAGGGTCCCAACCCAAACCTTAAGGGATTATTTTTACTAGTATCATCAGCAAGGATACCAGTCTAAGCTTCAGCAAGCCTAATAGGTTCAGCTGGATGTAAGATGAAGATTGATTTAAATAATGTACTGTTAGATCAATATGAGCCATGGAGTGACATATTTTCAGGTCACCACTAACTGACACAAAGAAAAATAGAGATAGTAATAAGCATAACATGAGCATGATTGATAAAAAAAAACTGAAATTGGTAAAGGATAGAAACATATACAAGTAGATGCAACCTCTTCAAACAAAAGAACTAACCATTTGAATTAATCAAATTGACAAATGTAATGCTCACAAAAAGATAGGCAATAAGGTGTATAGAAGAAAGAAGGAACAAAAGATAGACCAAAATAAAATGGTGAAGTCGAAAAAAGGCTGTACATGTTATAATCTGAAAGGAAGAGATCATTTGGGGGTTTGGGAATGAAATGCCAATGTGACTAAGATACATTTCCAACATTTGTAGTTTAATTACAAAAAGAGGCAGGTAATGAACAGCAAGCAGAGAAGTTTTCTGGTATACTTTACAAGAACAAAGTTTCCCAGCTAAAGATCCAGGATCAAGTCCTTCAGGACATCAACGACAGGTCTAACTTAGTTTTATGTTCAAGCATTTTCTGGATACAAAATATTCATTCTACAATTAACTGTCAAAACTTGGGAGCATGTTATCCTAAAAATACTACTTTAACAGGTTGATTAACAGCTAGTGGACCATCTAAAAGTGGAAACATATACCACGGACAAATTGCTTGCTAGACAGGCGTGCAGCATTGATAAACTGAGTGCCCCGAAATAAGTAGCTTACTTCTACATGAACAATTAGACAGCAAACTACTGTTAACATAGGCAAAATAAATACTACTAAAAGAACCCTGCATTGATAAGCATTATGACCTCACGCTTACCACTTCAAACACATGGTTTTGCCGATCGTGGTGAAAAGCGAAAGTATGGGCAAACACTATAGTAACACTAGTCCAAGCTACATCACAGCATTGATGAGATAAACTGAGTGCGCCCAAAATAAGTAGCTTAATTCTACATGAACAACTAGACAGCAAACAACAGCTAACATATGCAAAATTAAAGAACCCCGCGATGATAAGCATTACATATGACATCGAGCTTACCACTTCAAACACATGGTTTTGCCGATGGTGGTGAAAAGCGGAAGTATGGGCAAACACTATTGTAACACTTGTCCGGGTCCATCGACAAGACACTCTCAAATTCACCAGTCTTGACATTCAGCGAATAGTACTCTACTTCTGCAGGTTCCCAGTAAGGATCCTCTTCATCATCATCATCTTCTGGCACGCCTCGAAGGAAAAAGAATCCCTCAGCTGCACCTAAAGTGCGTACTCATTATGGTAGTCTGGCAATTGTATAATATTCTCCGACAGGCGTTCATTGGGAGATCCATGGTCACTTTGTTTGGCGATACGAGACAAGCGAAACTGTCGATTCCCCAAGTATTCACCAACAGTGAGCATGCCAGGGGTTCCTTGTCTATCAACTGCAATGCAAGCCCGAAAGCCGGCGTCCACACGGTGAGCATAGCTGATAACAGATAACTCCATCTTGAGGGCATCAAGCACGAGAATCTTGTCCGCCGAAGGCACCGTCCAGTAGAAGCAGCCATCAACATGGTCAAAAGCTCTCCAGTCCATAGAAGTTAGGAGGCTCTTCTGTGCCACCACCCCAAAGCAGTCCAGGTTGACGATGTAGCGATTCCCCATTGCCTTGTCACAGAAGAGAAGACGAACACGACCAGCTTGGCTTCGTACTTGGCCACGCATATCACCCTGAATGATGTATCTGCCTCATCTTCTTGGGAGGGAGCAAGACAGAGCCCAAAATTAACAAGGGTCCCCTCGTTGACGGTCAGGTCGTCAGGTATCCGTGGGAGCAGCACGTATCGCTTGAACAGGGGATCACACACGGCGTAGTTCATGAAGCGAGGGCGGGGGAAGTCGCCGCCGTCGGAGTCGTCATCGGGGAAGTCGCCGCCGTCGGAGTCGTCATCGGGGAAGTCGCCGCCGTCGGAGTCGTCATCGGGGAAGTACTTGGACTGGATGAGGACACGGCCGTCGCGGGCGTCCAGGGGAACCAGCGGCAGCCCCAGGCTTTCTCGGCACCGGCCGCACGAAATGGTACTCGAAATCGGCCTTGCGAGCGAGGGCGTAGGCGCGCTTGGCGGAAGGGTGGGGCTGCCAGGCGGGGTAGAAGCCGTCGTCGACAGCCAACCCGAGGAGGGGTGGCGGACGCCCGGACCGGCGCCTTTGCGGGGTGGGAATGCGGGCGTGGATCCCACCGAGGAGGCCGTCGGTGTCGGTGACGGCGGTCGGGAGCGGCGCAGATGGCTGGCGCTCGACGGCGCCGGCGCCGGCGCCGGCGAGGCCATGGCAGGCAAGCCGACCGCCGGAGCTCGATGACGGGTTTTGGGCGTGGGTTTTTGGGTGGTGTGGACTGTGGTGTGGAAGAGAAGGAGCCCGTGGCGGCGGTGGGAAAGGGTAGGGTTTAGTAATGAGCGAAATACGTGTGTGCCATTATAAAAAATTGGTCGATACGCCATGCCATCGAAAAATGAGTTGGCACCTGTGTGCCATGACACAATTTTTTTGTTACATACATGCCATTTTGGATGGATGCATGGCTAATAGAAGCTAATGGAGGTGAAAAAAGACCATTATGCCCTTCATCATGTTTGTGTTGGCTGTGGCCGGTTTGTCTTGCTTCGCTTTTTTTTGACAAGGATTGTGCTGCTCGTTGGTAGTCAAAAATTATATATGCATGAAAAAAGATTGAATAATATTGCATAAATAATTTTAATAAAACGGACATGACATTTAGTAGGGAGAAATAAGCCACAAGAACAAATAATAGCAACAATATTCGTCACATAACCTAGTTCCCAAACCACAAGTGTTTCAAATTATATGATCAAGCATAAAACATCATAACAAAAGCAGTAGTTTTTCCGACCACAAGTACTGGCCAAGCCAAAAAGAAAATGATGCATCATCATCACATAAAAATATCACTTTATTTCAGCTCAAGTTTCTTCTTGCTTCTAGTGTTTGAAGCTGGGCTCTCGGGTCGGGCTATCTCAACCGGAGCCCTCCTTGGAGTACACTTCTTCACGATGGCACGTTTTTTTTGGTGTGTGTACAGATGCTTCACATGGTCCAATGTCTTGATGAACAATAGGTGGTTGCTCAATTTGTAGAGGGCAAGGGACATTGGATCCAGATTGCATCTTGTATGGAAGTAAGATATAGAGAACAATGAGGTAACTTATTGCTGAAGAAATAATGAGGACAGAGTATGGTAAAGTGAAAACAACCAAAGACCATACCTGCTTTTGTTGACATCCGTTGAAGAAGGTTTTATGTTCCTTTTTGTATGTAGCATTGGCCACCGCCTCATTAGGTGGGAATACCATCCTTGCCGCAGGAGTGGCCACCACAATGCTAGCCTCCCGTGTAACCGGGTAGATGCTTTCTTCGGCCTTTTCTTTGGAGGACCTCTGAAATAAAGTATTGTTTAGGAT
The DNA here is from genome assembly GCA_015847255.1 of Hyparrhenia diplandra. Taxonomy (NCBI): domain Eukaryota; kingdom Viridiplantae; phylum Streptophyta; class Magnoliopsida; order Poales; family Poaceae; genus Hyparrhenia; species Hyparrhenia diplandra. The sequence continues at coordinate 204,493 of JADLZK010008431.1, read as the reverse complement.
AAGTAAACATGAACCAATAATTATTGTGTAGATATGCCTAAAAAGTTCACCTTTCAGCCAACAATGCAGCTATGTCTTCTGGATTTCCATCCTTACATGTGTTATAATGGTGCCCATATTGGAGGCATATTGAGCACTTATGTTTTCTCTTGCTACTACCTTTTTCCTATTGTTCCATTTAATGAGGATCATCTGTCTAATGGTGTCCATCAAGTCATCAAGGTGCTTGCCCTTATGCTCCTTTACCTGCAAAGCATACCGATTTTAACCAAAAGCAAAATTTTAATCAATGCAAAATTTTAAGCAATGCAAGCTTACCCGCTTATTGAAGGACTCTGCCAAGTTATTGGTAACATAATCCACCTTTGATAATGTGGAGGACTGGCTCCTTGTCCACGCTTGTGGGTGTCTTGAAGATATTTCATAGCTTCTCGGTTTGGCTAGAGCCATAGCTTGATAATGTATATTAAACATGTAAGGGTTCCAAGAATATGCGCATGCCCATAGGTGATCATCAAAAACTTGTCCATTATACCTCTTCTTGAAATTCTGAGTTAGGTGGTACATACACTCTCTATGTTCAAAGATATGGAAAAACCTCACTCACCCCCATTCATCACCGGCCTCGCCTTGTCGTCGTGCAAAAGGTAAGCCCAACCGGGTTTCCTATAGCTTCCTTCAACCTCTCCATAAACCACACCCAATTCGGATTTGTTTCCGAGTCTATGACACCAATAGCTACTGGGTACATCCAGGTTGTGTCCATCAATCCGCACAAGCTACACACAAACCGGCCTCTAAACCTTCCATTCAAAAATGTACTATCTACTACAAGATATGGCCTACACCCCCCAGTAGGGAACCCATCAACACAAGCTTTCATTGCAAAAAGAACCTATTAAACCTTTTCTTATTTTTTATGGTGTGGTGATCAATTACAACAAAGGATCCAGGGATCGCTTTGCTCAATTTGAGCCTTAAACCTGCATGTTGTCAAAAGATTTGTCCCAAGGGCCATAAAGTTCATCCATAGCAAGTTGTTTACCTAGACCAACTTTCCTTTTGGTTACCTCAACTTTGTAGTTGGCCTTAAGCCTCCTTCTCAGCTCTTTAGGGGCCCAAATTTCCATCTTCCTTGAGCGGTCAATTACTTTTTCACACACCCAAAACTGAGTGACTCCTACATAACTGCCTACCCTCTTTTGGCTTTGACAAAACTCATGAGGGTGAGGGTTTACTTTGATCCGCCAACATAGAATGAAAGCATAAAGGTTATTGAGTAGCAAAAAATGGCATAAAAGTGTTACAAAAAAAAAATGGCATCAAGGTGTTACAAAAACTAAATGCTCAAACTAAATTATACCTGGACTATGACATCATCTTGCAAAGTAGAGGCATGAATTCTCCACTTACAACCCAAATTATGGACACTGCAATAAACCCTGTACCGAGATGGGTCACTCTTCTCAATATTATAATGGAACTCTCTCAAACTAGCATGTGTTGCTAAAGCCAACTTAAAAGCTTTCATATCGTAATATAAAGTGCCCACCGCCATAGGAGGATCCTTCTTGTCATAATCTGCGTCGGGGTTTTGGTTCGGGCCTCTATCTTGAACCATGTCATCTATGTCCTCTACTTCTTGGTCAGACAAAGATTCATCATCACTATCCTCTACTCTTTGGTTAGTGCCACTATAAGGGATGGGAGGTACTGGAAGTCGGGGATTCCATTCAATATATAAGCGTTCATCATCAATACCCACGTGCTCATTGGATGGGTTTGGATTAGCCAAGAATTCAAAGATCCGTAGATTGAGTATGAGTTTGGCTAGGTTACGCTATGCTAGGACATGGCAATCAAGGGGTGATTGAGCTTCAACTGATTTGCTAGCACCACCTAACTCCCACGGTGGTACCTCGAGGCTCACTAGCGGGGCTATGATAAGACACACTCAAGAAGCGGGCGCTTTGAAGCCATATGTTTTGCAAACATTTCAACTACATCTTGGTCGAGCGCGAGCAAGATATTGGCATTTCTATCCATGCAAAAATATGAAAGGCTCGCGATGTCACCACCCATTGGAGGATACTCTTCGGCAATTTCATCAACCATATCTCCGGGTTGGTGAAATCAGCATCCACAGATTTTGTTAAAGCTAAACCATCGACCGAGGCAATTGGAAGAAATAATCCGAAATTCTAAGTTGAAACTAGTGTCGGAGTCCATCCTACGTATGAACAAAGCAGCCCATGCTCGCTGCAAATTCATCAAGCAAATAAAATTGGAGAGGAAAATCGAAGTTACCCGCAGCCGCAGCTTCCGGTAGATGGCCCGGAAGCCCGCCCAGCGCCCGCCTCCATGGTCGGCGCGCCTCCCCGCGCGCCCACACGCCCCCGATGCCCGATCTAGGTCATGGGGAGGGGGCAGCCGGGGGAGGAGAGGCTCTCGAGGAGGGGGGAGGGGGAGGGGGGGGGGGCGGCCCGGGGAGGAGAGGCCGAGCCGGCGGGTGAGGGAGGAGCCGGGCGCCGGAGCCCGGCCGAGGAGCGCCCGGCGGCGGGGAGGGGCTCCGCTCGTCCGTCGCGTCCGCGGCCTTCACGCGAAGGAGAAGGGAGCCGGGGCGGGTCGGGTGTCGGGACAGAGAGCCGAGCGACGGGATTTTTCCGAGGCCGGGCGCTCCTCTTCTTCCCGTCAAGGGCAAAAATGTCAAGTGATGTAGAGGGTCCCACCCATCGTAACCCAAGTCGGTTAAGTTTTAACGAATAGGTGACGGAATGGCATGTATGTAACAAAAAAATTGTGTCATGGCACACAAAAAGCCAACTCATTTTTCAGTGGCATACACGTATCGACCAACTTTTATAATGGCATACACGTATTTCGCTCTTTTAGTAATCGGAGGAATTCCTCACTTTTCTATAGTCTAGATGTATGTTAAGATTCGTGCTGTGCCGCTGCACATTCTCATCATTTTCTGGCGTTGGTTGCTCTCCACTCCAGCCATATTTTATTTATATATAATAATATAATGTGTTGGTTTTGTTATCGAGGATTACGATTGCAGATTAATTAGTGTCTACACTTATAAGCTTGCACTCCCAACGTACAGCGGCAGCAGCATCAGTAAGTCACGTTGTACAGCAGGGAAAAGGGAGAGGGAAGGTCACGGCCTTTTTTTTTTTTTTTTTGGTTACCGAACAGAACGGAGCAACCAGGTAACAGGCGAGGGGCATTGAGTGTCATTTGGCAAGCCAATTCCAGCGTGGAGAGGTGAGGTGGCGTGCCACATGTGCAAAAGTGCTAAAAACGTATGAGTTTGCAGCTCGAGGGTGCTAAAAAATAGTGGTAACCTGGTAAGATGCTAATTGGAGAGTGAACATTTGTTAGGATACTAAAAAGTTATATATCCCGATATAATTGTACTATACTGACTGGAAAAAGATTCATAATTTGTTAAAAACTAAACTTAAAGATTTTTTTCGATTATACTAATTACTTAGTATAAATATTTATATATTTTAAAATATAACTATCGGTATTTTGAAAACGTTGACTTCTTAACGGGAATGACATCTATTTAGGGACGGAGGGGCGTACTATTAAACGATTCAACCTTTAGAAAACTATCATTGAAAGATTGAAGTGTAGAGAAAAATAATACCATTGAAAGGTTTATTCGTTGTAGCCTTTTACCATTCCCGCGAACTTCACCTTAGCTGGAGTTGTTTGTTCAAAAATCTTCTCTATGACGTATGGGCTCCGGCTACCAATACGCATCGAGGGAAGGGGAGGAGCTCATGCAGAGTCCTGGGCGCACGGTGGCGGCTCCTTAGATGGGCGCGCGATGGCAGAGGCGGCTTCGTAGATGGCTGGGTCCGCCGGGCGCCGAGCGCCGGCCAATGGGACCATGCTCGGAGGAGCCATGGCGTTTGTCCACCCGAGCAGCCAGTCCCTGTAGTAGCACGCGAGCGTGCGCGTGCCGCCATCCAGTACGTCCACGAACACCTTCTCCACCACCTTCACCCTTTCGTCCGCGCTCGCCGCCGCCGACTCGCAGTTGCGCCACGTCCTTGAGGTGCTAGAGGCCCGATTGGAAGAGCCTGACACAGAGGGTGGGCTGTCAACAGCCCCCATGCTGGTGACCCAGAAGCTCTACCAAGGCCCAGGAGAGCCAGGAGGCCCAAGACTCCAAGTGTCCGTGTATCTGGACCTGAGTGGTCGTGCGCGGCCTGCCAAGCTGTAGCTGAAGCTAGTAAGTATAAGTCCTAGATATCGAGTCGGAGTCTGTAACCAGAAAATTACAATCAACTCTAAACTCTACTTCCCAACCGGTCCTCCGCCGGTCGCTCATCTTCTTCTTCCCCAAGTCTTCCTGGTTCGAGTTCGGATCCTCGCCGCAGCGAGCGGGATCTGACACTGGTATCAGCTCTGCGCAGTTCAGCGGCGCGTTAGATTCCGTTGCTGAGCACGTCCACTTCACCCGCGACGAGAGCTCGCGGGGGTAATGGAGCCCAACGCCAAGTCGGGCGATCGACGACCTCATCGGCCGCCGACGGTTTGATGCCCGGTGGGAGGCGCGGTTCCTCGCGACGAGGTCGCGTGCATCGGGGCGCGCTGCGGCGAGACGGATCGGCGCCTCCGCTCCGGGCGCGGCGCGCGATCCGGTGGGCCACGGCGGCGCGCGGCGAGCGCCGACACCGGCGTGGATCGGCGCCTCACCGCTCGAAGGCCGGCCAATACCCGAGGACACCGCCCGCAGCGGCTACACAAGCCGTGGCGAGCAGCCGCTGCACCCGCGGACCAGCCCTCACCGCCGGCGGCTCGTCCTTCCGATCTGGCCGTCGCTTGGCCGACCGCCCGGAGACTTGGCGCGCCCGCTCAATCCAAGGAGGCGCCGAGGCGACACCGGGCCGCGGCGTCGACGCCGTTTGTGGGGAGAGATCTGGCGCGCCGTGTGGGATGACCTCGAGCTCGTCGCGCTTTGAGGAGATGCGTGACGAGGCGATTGACCGCATCGAGGCTCTCGAGTCCACGGCCGAGGTGTTCGGCCGGATGGCGCCCTCGGGATGGAAGCCGCCGATGGCGTGGCGCCGCGATGTTCGCATCCTCCGCTGGGCGCACCGGCTCATCCGGCCTGGGAGGCGCCCGTACCTTCTCGCGCCCCAATGTTCCCGGCTACGACGGCGCCTAAGTCAAGCTGCGCGTCTTGGCGCCACGGCCGTCAACTTCTCGGCGTCGGCCGCCACAAGACCTCGCCGCCGGTCTGGCCCGGTCGCCCAATGGCATCAAGTCAAAGGGTGCAGGTCGGTAACGACCGTCGCCCCACCACGCCATGGTACGTCTCCACCACTCCCACCCCCTTCCCTCGTCTCAACCCCATCCCTAAACCCACCCAAGCTCTTCCTCGGCGAGAATTCCAAGCTTACCACGAACACCATCCCCCGGATCCCAACACATCTTACCAATTTCCACAATACACCTACAACCACCCAATTCCATCCTCCTACCCCCAAATAACCCAATGATTCCCCAATATCACCCACCATACACACCGAGCCTTCCCACTCCTCCAACCACCATCTCGGCCGCCTTCCTAAACTTGACTTCCCAAAGTTTGATGGTGAGGATGCCCAATTTTGGATCACATGTGCCCGAAACTACTTTGACATGTACTGTAGAAGCACATCTGTGGATTAAGGTTGCCACCATGCACTTCAGGGCTACCAAGCGCTGGCTCAATCGATAGAACCTACCCCGTCATCCAAAGATTGGTCCTCATTCGTACCCTTTATCCATGAAAGATTTAGCGAGACCAACACGAGTTACTTCACCGCAAGATGTTCCACATCAAAATGACGAAGCTCTGCATCCGAGTATGTCAATCAATTCATCGAACTCGTAGACCAGCTCAAGGCTTATAACCCAAACCGGATACCATCTCCTTTATCCAACGCTTTGTGGATGGATTACGCGATGACATCCGTTACGTACTTTTGGTTGCCCGACCCCACAACATTGGATCTGCGTATACTCTTGCTCTTCTACGGAGGAGGCGGTGGAGTCATCTCGCCGCCGCCAGGACAATCGCCGACAAGAGTTCTCTGGGTATCCCAGCTTGCCGGGAACCGGAGTGCTCGCCCAAGTTCTTTGGGCGCACCATGAGCGACAAGACCATCCCCGATCGTCCTCCCGGTGACAAGACCGGCGAATCCTCTAAGGCCGGCACTCTCGGGCTCACTTCGGCGGGACGACAAGCTCACCGCTCTCTGAAATTTTCCGTCGCGCCCGGGGATTGTGCATCCGTTGTGGCGACAAGTGGGTGCACGGCCACAAGTGTGCTCCACGCCCCACCGCACGCCTACAAGAGGTTTGGGCACTATTCGAGGATTCTTTCCAAGAACAAGAAGAAGAAGATTGACTGAGGAACAACATTCTCCCTAAGATGACAATTCGGGACAAGTGTTCCAAGCTCATCTCCGGCTGCCCGTGCCAAACAAACAATGCGCTTTCGGGGTTCCTTGGCAACCGATCCAAGTCTGATCTTGGTGGATTCCGGAGCACTCATTCCTTTGTCGGTCAATCTATTGCAGCTACTCTTCTGATGGTGCTCGGCCGCCGGCGCTCCTATGCAAGTACAAAAATAGATGGTTCCTTGTTATCTCCGTCGGTCGGTCATTCCTAATGTTGGAGTGGTCTCACGCGGGGGCCACGGTTCCATTCCACTCTACGCATCATTCCATTGGGCACCTATGACTTGATTCTCGGTATGGATTGGCTCGAGGCCTTCTCTCCGATGCGAGTGGATTGGAAAGCTAAGTGGATGTTGATCCCCTATGGTTCCAGCAGTGCATTATTACAGGGTATTGGTGCTTCCGGGATAGCGCGAGCTTCGGCTATTGACGTACATCGATTACGCCCGCAGTTGATCGGGAACCGGTACCTCTGGTACATTCAAGCTCTTTGGATGAGTAGTACTGCTTTTGTTTGCTGATCCCACCACCTTGCCACCACGACGCAATTGCGATCATACTATTCCCCTGATACAAGGTGCCCAGCCTGTCTCCATTCGGCAGTACCGTTATTCCCCGAAGCTCAAGTCAGAAATCGAGCAACAAGTTTCAGACCTGCTCCAAAGCGGCATGATTCGCCCAAGCTCAAGCCCGTTTTCATCTCCGGTCTTGTTGGTCCGCAAGAAGGATAAGAGCTGGCGTATGTGTGTTGATTACAGAATGCTCAACGCGCTCACAGTCAAGAGCAAGTTTCCTATTCCTGTGATCGACGAACTGTTGGATGAGTTGTCCTCCGCCCGCTGGTTTTCTTCTCTTGATTTGAGGGCTGGATTCAACCAAATCCGATTGGCACCGGGCGAGGAATTCAAAACAGCATTTCAGACTCATTGGGGTCAATTTGAGTACACGGTGATGTCTTTTGGGTTGGCCGGTGCTCCCAACACTTTCAAGGTGCTATGAATGGTACATTTGAAAACTGTGTTGCGTCGTTGTGCCATTGTCTTTTCGACGATATCTTGATCTATAGCGGTACCACTGGAGGAACACTTGGAACATCTTCGGAAGTCTTCAACCCGCTTGCCAAAGATCAATGGTTGGTTAAACTTCGGCAAGTGCAAGTTTGCTCGCCAGGTCCATTTCTATCTTGGTCATGTTGTCGGCGCTCAAGGCGTCGGTGCCGATCCGGCCAAGATTGCCTCCATCCATCCTGGCCTCAACTCACGATGTCAAGCGGCGAAGCTTCCTTTGGTACGGCCGGTTACTACCGCAAGTATGTCAAGCACTTTGCTATCATTGCTCGACCCCTCAATGATTTCTTGAAGAAGGGCACTATCTTCCAATGGACCTCGGTTCATGCTCGGGCCTTCGGCACTTTGAAGTCAGCCACGATCTCAGGCACCCGGTGCTTGCCCTCCCGGATTTCAACCAACCGTTCAGCTCGGGACGGATGCTTGTGACAGCGGGCGTGGAGTCTTTGATACGTTACAACATGGACATCCATTGGCTTTTGTCGGCAAAGCCTTGGGTCCTCGAACAAGGGTTGTCTACATACGACAAGGAATATCTCGCTATCCTAGTAGCGGTGGACCGATGGCGGTCTTATCTCCAACACAATGAGTTCACCATCTTTACCGACCAACGCAGCCTCATCCACATTACGGATCAACGGCCGCATACCCCCTTTGGCAACTCAAAATGTTCACTAAGTTAGGCGGCCTGCAATTCAAAATAGTTAACAAGCCGGGCGCTTCCAACCAAGCGGTGACGCCTTTGTCTCGCCATCCAAATTTGCCCGCAAAGACGGTTCTGAGCTATCTCGGGCCGTCACCCCTGGCCTCGGTTGGCTCGGGTTGTGGCTGGCTATTCCCCCGGATTGCGAAGCCACAAAGCTCTTACGGGGAGTTGGTTGTCGACCCAACCGCTCATTCCCTTTCTCACTATCCGCGGGTGTCTTGCGGCACAAAGGACGCATCTGGCTTGGTACTAATTCTCAGATTCAGCATCGTGTCATGAGCGCCTGCCGCACCGGCGCTCTGGGCGGCACACTCGGGGTTCCCGATTACCTATTGCAAGGTTGCCAAAGCTGTTCTATTGGAAGGGAATGAAAGGCTGCGATCAAACACTTTGTACAACAAACGTTGTACTATCTCGCATCCAGGCCAAGTCGAGAGGCTCAAGTACCGCGGGTTTACTTTCTCCTCTTCCAGGTACCAGCGGAATCATGGCGATTCTCACCATGGACTTCATTGATGGGCTCCCAACATCCGGGACTGCAAATTGCATTATGGTGGTTGTTGATTCCTTCAAGAAGTATGCACACTTCATTCCCTTCACCACCCTTATACAGCTAGCATGGTGGCCCAAGCTTTCTTGGACAACATCTATAAATGCGCATGGTATGCCGCTCAAGATCATTTCGACCGCGATCCGGTCTTTACTAGTCAGTTCTGGCAGGGATTATTCAGTGTTGCTAAAGTTGATTTGGCCTTGAGCTCTGCTTACCACCCGTAATCCGATGGACAAACGGAGAGGGTGAACCAATGTTTGGAGACCTATCTGCGATGCTTTGTGCACTCAGTCCCGTCGATGGTCCAAATACCTCACTCTCCGCCGAGTTTTGGTACAACACATCACCTCACTCGTCGACTGGTCGTTCTCCATTCGAGGTAATCTATGGACACCCGCCTGGCATTTTGGTATTTCCATCGGCCGCTTCACAATCCACTATTTGTTCTTTGCATTGGTGTCCGAGCGTCGAACCATCTTGTTGTTCGTCAACATTTGCTGCGTGCCCGGCCGTATGAAGAAAGCATCTTGATAAAAACGACCGAACCGGCGGGTTTTTCAATGTGGGTGACAATGTCTACCTCGATTGCAACCGTATGTTCAATCATCTCTTGCTCCGAGCCCCCACGGAAGCTATGTTTCAAATACCGGTCCTTACAAGATTATTGAGAAGTTCGGATCTGTTGCTTACAAACTTCGCCCCACGCCACCATCTTCTATGATACACCCCTGCCTTCCATGTGTCTCTCCTGAAGCCCTCCTCGGGATACTGGGGCAACACAAGACCTTCGACTTACCATCTCTTGCTGAGCCATTGCGGGTCCCGAGAGGATTACGCGGCGCCGCCTCCATCGGCGCGGGGCTCGCTCCGTCTGGCGGTTGTTGATTCAGTGGTGCGGCTTGGACCCGGAGCTAGCCACCGGAAGATGCGATGCCTTGAAGCAACGCTTTCGGTGCACCGCATGGGGACATGCCGGATCTCAGGGGTGTCAGCATTTGCCCATCTTTGGTGACCCGGAGCTCTACCAAGGCCCGGGAGGCCGGGAGGCCCAAGACTCCAAGTGTCCGTGTGTATCCGGACCTGGTGGTGGGTCGCGCGGCACCAAATCAGAGGCGAAGCTAGTAAGTATAAGTCCTAGACATCGAGTCGAGTCTCAGAACAGAAAATTACAATCAACTCTAAACTCTACTTCCCAACCGGTCCTCGCGGTCGCTCATCTTCTTCTTCCCCAAGTCTTCACTGGTTCGAAGTTCGGATCCTCGCCGCGGCGGGGATCGACATGGGCGGTAGGATCGCCCCTCCTTGCTTGGCCGCCAGGCGAAGACCTCCAGGGCGTGCACCGTGGGCGGAGTGGCCCCCGCTTCTCGCGATTGGAGACGGTGGACAAGTAGAGGTGCGTGCATGCAGCGAGGTGCGTGAACGCCGGGGGCCTCGGTCGTCGCGTGTCGCCTTGCCCTTTTGCGCCGACGCCATCTCGTGGAGCTTGAGCGGACGCTTCGAGTCGCCGGGTCTAGGCCCTCTGTTGCGGCAGGCTCGGCGGTTGATGCGTACGCGAAAGTCCAGCACGCAGCGTGGTTTGGAGTCGCCCAGGCACGCGCGACGCCGCGGGCCATGGGTCGTGGCCGTGAACCGCAGCGTGCGAGCGGTGATCAATCGAGCGGCAAAGGTGCGACCACGATGGCAGTGGATTTGGTCATGGCAGCCTTGCTGAGGGGTGAAAACGGATAGGATCGGAGCGGATAATGACTCTCTTATATCATAATCCTCGTTTTCTAATGGGTTTCGAGAAAAAACGGATATTATGCGGATTCGGATGCGAATACGGATTTTTAGGATGTCAGAAATGATACGGGTTCGGACCGGTGTCGGAGCGAAACGGACTTTTAGAAATCGGATAATATATGCTCACAAAATTAATACAAGTTCTAAATTTAAATTTATAGTATAAAAGAAGCATATAAAAGAAGTTAATATTCTTGTATTTGAAATTGTAACAGAGCGTTAGTGTGTAGGGAGTACAGGACGACTAGATGAGGCTTCTTCAACTACACGATCGAGTATGCTTAAAATTCAACCACAGGATCGAAAGTATGCTTAAAATAGGAAAATAGGTAATTACAAGACACCATCCCCGTTGCCTACAAATTAGGCAAATAGGCAATCATAGGATTACCACTCTATTCTATATATAGCATAAAGATACTTAAAATATGTTTCAAGTTTCGCTGCTTAAAAAATATTTAGTTATTCTATTATATAAGTGCGCTCTTCCCGGATCATTTACGGCCCGCTGCAGGCTGCTGGTGCGATAAATCATCCAGCTGGAGCCTAGGTGGAGGGTACCGGAGGAACGAGATCGCCTAACGTTTCTTGCTCGTCGGTAGAGGGACGTCCGGCTGCTCCGGGGCGTTGATGAGCCATCTGATGGCAAGAAACAACACTATTGAAACAAAGTTTCCAAACAAAGTGGACCCATTGGCCCAGGAACACGATGCGGCCCAGTCCGGACACAACAGTGATGAGGACGGACGGAAAAGGGCACGAGGCCGACGGAAAAAAGCGTGGAGACGCATGAGAAAAAAGGGCGCGAGGGGGTCGGGCGTGAAGGAGATCGCCGGGAGGAAGAGTTGCTGCTGTGCTCTTCAATCTTGTATGTAAGTATTAATCCATCTTCTCCCCTGCCATCTCTTCAACATGAAAGAATCACTTATACTGATAGAAGTTCCATCATCAGATTGCTTTGAACTCGATCAACTCTCCCTTTTGTCATGAAAAGAAGCAGCTGGTTGAATCCGTGATTACCTAGCATTGATATGGAAGAAGAGGCTAATAAAGACCATCATGCTTTCAATACGTAAGTACTACAACCCCAATTTGTTATTTTTTTATGTGACATCAAATTGATTTTAGTTGTCGTAGATCCCAATCTCAAGCATTGTTTCTCGTTGCTTGTTCCCTGCAATTGCACTGCTCATATTTATTTTTCTATTGTCGAGGTATGCTGCCTAGCTTTGTACCTCATGTTGGCATGGAATTTAGAAATTCAGATGAGGCTTGGGCATATTGGCTTAGTTACGGTGGACGTAAAGGCTTTGAGGTCAAAAACGGTACACAAACAAAAGAAAATCTGATGGGAAGATTACATCATGTAAGTTTGTTTGTGTAAATGAGGGTCATCGATTGAAAGATAAAAGAGATCATTTAACAAAGTGCCCTCGAAATGAAACTAGAACTGATTGCCAAGTGCACATGATTGTTATAATGGACCTAAAGAAGGAAATTTTGAAAGTGACTGATCTGGTTTTGGAACACAATCATCAACTGCACCTTCCGAAACCTTGCACTTAATGGTCTCAAGAAAAGAAAATTTCAGATTTACAAGCATTTGAAATTGAAACAAACAGATGATGCGGAATTGGACCCAAAGCTGCACATGAGTTGGCTAGTCACCAAGTTGGTGGACCACTCAATCTTAGCTACACCCTTCGCGGATCACAAGAACTATTTGCGGTTCAAGCGACAACGAGATGGCGTATGGCCAAGCCGGGTAGCATGCTTAAGTATTTTCAAGACAAAATTGCTGAAAACCCATCATTCCAATATGCATTGCAAATGGATTGTGAAGAACAAATAGCAAACATATTCTGGCTGATGCTAAAATGATCGTGGACTATGCACACTTTGGGGATGTTGTTAGTTTTGACACTACTTTCGAACAAACAAGGAGAGCGGGCCTTTTTGGTGTCTTTGTTGGGTTCAATCATTTTAGAGAAAACCGTAGTTTTTGGTGCTGCTCTCTTGTATGATGAAACTTTTGAATCCTTCAAGTGGCTGTTTGAGACATTTCTAAAATCTCATAATGGGAAGCAACCTAAAACATTTTTTACAGATCAAGATGCTTTTTGATGGGAAAGGCGATTCTGAAGTGTTTTTGTAGAAGCATGGCATGGATTATGCACCTTTCACATCATGCAAAATGCGGTCAAGCATCTACATGAAGAGAACGATGATGAGAAGAAAAAAGAGAAGAAGAACCAGAAGAGAAAAGAGAAGAAGAAAGAGAAGGAAATGAATGAAGAAGAGCTTGAAGAAGAAAGTATTCTATCAGATTTTAGTGCATGCATGTTTGAGTATGAAGACATTGCAGAATTTGAACAAAACTTCACCCTCCTAAGGCAAAAGGTGAGCAAGCAATCTTGGCTGGATAGTATATACAAGTTGAAAGAAAAATGGGCTGAATGTTACATGAAAGATGTTTTTACATTAGGAATGAGAAGTACACAGTTGAGTGAGAGTTTGAACAATGATTTAAAAATACATTTCAAATCTGATTTTGACATCATCCGGTTCTTTAAGCATTTTGAAAGGGTGGTACAAGGAAAAAGAAATAATGAATTGGATTCGAATTTGATTCAAGAAAAAAATTGCCAACATTCTGTGTAAGGACACCACCACCCATGTTGGTGCAGACAAGCAAACTGTACACGCCGCCTATATTTGAAGCTTTTCAAGGTGAATATGAAAGATCCTTAGCAGCTTGCAGCAAGGCATTGGATGGTGATAATACATATCTAATTGGAGATTTTACCTTTGAGGAGGACTACAAAGTTATCGGTGACCCTTTGAAGCAAACAGTTGAGTGTAGTGCCGTCGGTTTGATAGAATTGGGATATTGTGTGGCCATGCTCTTAAAGTTCTTGATTTGATGAGTATTAAGTTATTGCCACCACAATACATGTTAAAGCGATGGACACGAGAAGCACGGAGGGAACTATACAAGACAAGCGGGAAGAAATATAATTGAAAATCCGAATATGGATGCTTTGCTTCATTTGCAGATATATGTCTAACAAATTTTTAATTTGGCATATCAAGCTGCCAACTTTCCTCAATGCACCATGTTAGTGGACAGCACACTTGACATCCTTTGTAAGCAAATTCAAGAGATGATCATTACATGTCCAAGCTCTTCTATGAGTCCATCTGTAGTTTCCACAAATGCTACTCCACCAAATGATGTGTTGAGTAATGCACGCCCCCTAGAAAAAGGAGGTCCAAACAAAAAACTTCAAAAGCGAAGAAAAACTTGGCTTGATAAGAAGCGCAAGTTTAGAAAAAAGAGAGAAAACAAAGCTACATCACATGCTGGGGAAGAGGCAAATAATGATGTTGCAAGTAGAGGTGAAGTACCAGCAAAAGCACAAGCTCAAGCACTACTTGGAGATGGTACTGATTCTAAAGATCACATGGGTGGCCTTAGCTACACCCAAATGCTAATGGTAATATTGCTCATATAGTTAGTTTACAAATTCAGATATGACAATTTAGAAAATCTTATTTCTTTTTATTTAATTTATTACGAGGGACCAATCACGAAAGACCTTTTTATTAGATCTTTGGTGAAGTACTTTTCTTATTGCTTTTGCCATACCGAGTTCAGTCCTGGAAGCATAAACTGTGTTCAGTCCTGGAAGCATGAACTCAGTTCAGTCCTGGAAGCATGCACTGAATAGGAATGTTTACTATCTCAATGACAGCACTGGAATCTTGTCATAGCTGTAGTACTGCTTTTGCCATAGCTATGTTGAAATACATTTGACAAAACAATCACCACAATCTCAATTTGCCATCCTGAATGCATATCAATAGAATGATTGTGCTGACATACATTTGATAAAAACAATCAGTCACATTCTCAGTTTACCATCGTGAATTCATATCAATAGAATGACCCAATTACAATAAGCATACAGTCAAATTGACACAATAATCAGCTCAAAGTGCCAAACACGGCTACTATCTGAAGTTTGGCTGCTCAGCTTGTTGCATTTGCCCTCCAGTACGGTGGTGCGTGGGTCGCCTTCCTATGCGGTGGTTCGACCTTGGAGCACCAGCAGCCCTCCCCGTGGGTGCTTCCCCTTGGCGCGCGAACCCCGCTTGCGAGTCCCAACCGTCCCCGCCCCATCGGGCGCCGGGCGGCGGTGGCAGTGATAGCGCTGGTCGGACAACTCCATGAAGGCCTAGGTGTTGGGGACGGCGCGACAAGGATCCGCATCGATGGAGGGAGAAGAGCGAGGGCGCGGCACCCAGCCCGGTGCTTGGCGGCGACGAGAGAGCCGTGGCAACCGGCGGCGGCGGCGGCGGCGGCGACGCGCGCCGGTGCTCTTTTTTCGCGGGCAAAAGCGTCGCCGCCCGCTCTCTTTTTTTTTTCTGCAGGCATAAGCAATCTCGTCGCGGCATACTGATGCGTGGATCTGGGCTGTTTGATATTGGGCGGTATATGGGCGCAGGTTCATGGACCCTTTACTTTATGTCTGCGCCCGTCGGATGCCTCATCGACGTCCCCACAGCAGCCGAACGTCCCTCCGTGCGGAACCCATACAAGTCCCTAGTGCAGATAGCCTAAGGGTTACGGTGTATCTATAAAGTTTTGTCTCATTTGTTCACATCTTCATTTATTCGAATTAAGTTTGACCATTTCTTCTATTTGATCAGACTTGAGACCTAATATAAGATTAAAGATCCAAATTTACTAGGTGCGATATAAATGATTTCAGCTACTTTGAATGTACGCAAGCTGATTCCTTAAAGATATGAATTTCTTGTCAAATAATTTCAAGATGACAGGTATTTATCTGGCAGCATATATATCCTTGCCTACACAGGCAGAGGCGCGACAAATGTGGGTAAGATATAGAATCATTAAAATCATATGGATATAGATTATACACAAATTCTATGCATATTATTCAATATTTAAAATAGGATATCCGATAATTTCTCTTCCCAAGGCAAGAGTAACTCAAGATGCAAAACAAACAGAAAAGCAACCCTACTACGCTCGTTTCGGACGTCATGTTCATGGCATACACAATGGGTCAATGGTGCCTACCATACACCCATTCGAATAGTCCAGCACATTCCCATCTCATAGGTCATAGCATTGAACACTGAAGTCAAGCACAGAACATCAGTTGCATAGGGCTTACATTTTACGGTCCAAGAAAGTCAGGTTGCTAGCAACCTATCTTGCTTACATTAACTTACACAAGCATATTAAACTGCATCAGTCACTACTTTCTGATAACTACTAACCCAAGGCTCGAGAACATCCACTGAGCTTGAAGCACCATTTTGAACCTCCTGCACTTCCCTCACCAATTTAGATGCACGGCACGACTATGGGCTCAAAAAGCGAAGGTGCATCCCTACAGATAAATTTGATTAGAACTACACACAACAGCTGTGAATCGTGTATATATATATATATATATAACCAAATTCACGTTTTCACCTAATGCCTGATATTCCACCTATGTTGCCAAGTTTTACAGGAAACATTGTAAGGGTCCCAACCCAGACCTATGAGTTCAACCCCTCCAATAAAAATCTTAAGGGGTTACTATTGTAAGACATAACCTGCTGTTAGCACTCTTGATTGCTGCATTAGGGGAAGATTAGGATTACCTTTTCATATCTACTCCCCACTGTTGTAGCCGAATGGCTGATGCAGCCATGAAAGACAAGGCCGTACATGTGCACTTTTAAAACTGCGTCGGGCGCTGCGTGAAGACCGTCAAGCCCGGCCTCGGCAAGCTAAAGGATCGGCACCAAGATGTTGTTCCCGGGCTACGAGGAAGGGGCGAAGGCCTACCGGCTCTACAACCCGCCCGGGGGAAGGTGGTGGGTCCCGGGACGTCGTCTTTGACGAGGGCGGCGACATGGAGATGGGACACAGCAAAGAACGGGGAAGGGGAGGAGTCCGGAGGCTTCACGAGCGATTTCATTGTCGAAAGCAGTTGGTGATCGAGCACCGTAACGGCGCGGAGGAGGTGCAAGGGAGCCAGTGGCGGGTGGAACCGCCAAGTCTGCCTTGGCGAGCCCAAAGATCACCAGCTCCCCTGTTTTGCCGTATCGAGGGACCCCGCGCGGCAACGATGGACATTGAGTTCGCGTCGCCACCATTCAGCTATTCGAGTTCGTGGGCGCCTACCACGACGGAGAAGAGCTCCGATTCAGCGGGGTGGAGAATGTGATCGGTGACGCGGAAGCGCGGGGCTGGCCTCACGGCTCACCGTGAGGATCTAGAGCTCATGCTCATGAGTGCGGAGGAGCGGCCATGTTCTCCGCTGCGGGCGCGACGCTGAGTGGTGAAAGGCGATGCTAGAGGAGATGTTGTCCATCGAGGCCAATCGGACCTAGGAGCTGGTCGATCCGCCGGCCGGATGCCGACCAATTGGGCTGAAGTGGGTCATTAAGATGAAGGATGAGCGCGGCAAGGTGGTGAAGCACAACGCGCGGCTTGTTGCCAAGGGGTTTGTCCAGCAGGAGGGCATCAACATCGAGGTCTTTGCGCCGGTGGCACGCATGGAGTCTGTGCGGCTCTTGCTCGTGCTCGCGGCGGCCAAGGACGGTCTGGTTCATCACCTTGACGTCAAGTCGACATTCCTCAACGATGATCTGGTAGAGGTCTACGTGCGGCAGGCACCCGGATTCGCGGTGAAGGGAGCAGAGCACAAGGTGCTCGCTCCGCAATGCGCTCTACGGGTTGCACCCAGCGCCACGGGCGTGGAACACCAAGCTCGACGCCACCATGGCGTAGCTCGGGTTCACGCGGTGTGCAACAGAGCACGCCTTGTACACCCGACGATGGGTGAAGGAGCAACTCATCGCCGGGTGTACATCAACGTTTTGATCGCCATCGGAGCGCGGCCAAAGGACATTAGCGTTCAAGGAGATAGCGGCCGTGTTCGGATGAGTGAGCTCACCGGCGTTGAGACTCGCCCACCAACACTCATGGTGGAAAACCATCCGACCATCACGCTGGCAAAGAACTCGGTCCTCCACGATAGGAGCAAGCATATCGATGTGAAGTTCCACTTCCTTCGTGGATCGCGTCAATGGACACATCGTCATCGAAGTTCGTCGACACCGGGAGGCAGCTCAGTGACATCCTCACTAAGTCACTCGAGCGCCTCGGGTTTGAAGAGTTGAGTAAGAAGATTGGCATGGACAAGGTGGGAAAGCAACAACAGGGTTAGGGGAAGAAATGTAAGACATAACTTTGCACTCTTGATTGTTGCATTAGGGGAAAGTTAGGATTAGCTTTTCATATCTACTCCCCCCACAGTTGTAGCCAAATGGCCTGTACCTTAGGAGTAGAAGTACATCACCCTTCTAGAAGGATGATCTAAACATAGTACTAGAGTAGGTAGTTGGTGTACCTCACCATACCTAGGTGTACCTTAGTTGGTACTAGATTGTGTATAAGTAGAGACCATATGCAATGCAATGAAATCAGTTCATTTTCCCACATTCAGTATTCAGGTTCAGCCACTGCTGAACAAGTGCCGTGTGCGCTGCGTGTGAGTGAGCTCAAGCTCATCTTCTACCTTGGAGCAAGGTTGAGGGAGAGGGAGTTGTGAGGTTGATCACCTCGGCGCTTGGTGCAGGTGCCAACAACTATTTAGGGTTCACTAGTATCATCAACAAGGATATCAGTCTAAGCTTCAACAAGCCTAATAGGTTCAGCTCGATGTAAGATGAAGATTGATTTAAGTAATGTAGTGTTAGCTCAATATGAGCCAAGAGTGGCATATTTTCAGGTCCACTAACTGACACAAAGAAAAACAAAGATAGTAATGAGCATAACATGAGCATGATTGATAAAAACCTGAAATTGGTAAAGGATAGAAACATATACAAGATAGATATGTCCTCTTCAAACAAAAAGAACTAACCATTTGAATTGATTAAATTGACAAATGTAGTGCTCACAAAAGATAGGCAATAAGGTGTATAGAAGAAAGAAGGAACAAAGGATAGACCAAAATAAAATGGGTGAAGTCGAAAAAAGGCAGTACATGTTATAATCTGAAAGGAAGAGATCATTTGGGGGTTTTGGAATGGAATGGCAATGCGACTTAAAATAAATTTCCAACATTTGTAGTTTACTTGCAAAAGATGCAGAGCAGAGAAGTTTTCTGGTTGTTATAATTTACAAGAACAAAGTTTCCCAGCTAAAGATCCAGGCTCAGGTCCTTCAGGACATTAACGACAGGTTTAACTTATTTTTATCTTGAAGTATTTTCTGGATACAAATATTTATTCTCCAGTTAATTGTCAAAACTTGGGAGCATGTTATCCCAAAAAATATTCCCTTAAAAAATATAACAGGATGATTAATTACAGCTAGAGGACCACCTAAAAGTGCAATATATACCACCGATAAATTGCTTGCTAGACAGTGACAACATACAAGTTACATTGCAGCACTAGTAAATTGAGTGCCCCAAAATAAGTAGATTACTTCTACATGAACAGTTAGACAGCAAACTGCTGTTAACATGGGCAAAATAAATACTATAAAAGAACCCTGCATTGATAAGCATTATGGTTTTGCCGATCGTGGTGAAAAGCGGAAGTATGGGCAAACACTATAGTAACACTAGTCCAAGCTACATTGCAGCATTGATGAGGTAAACTGAGTGCCCCAAAATAAGTAGCTTAGTTCTACATGAACAACTAGAAGGCAAACATTTGCTAACATATGCAAAATAAAAGAACCCCATGATGATAAGCAAGCATTATATATGACCTCAAGCTTACCACTTCAAACACATGGTTTTGCCGATGGTGGTGAAAAGCGGAAGTATGGGCAAACACCATCGTAACTGCTGCCACTGTCCCTGTACATCCTGCAGACCTTCTCAAATTCACCAGTCTTGACATTCAGCGAATAATAGTGAAAATCCCAGTTAGGACCCTCAGGATCATCATCTTCTCGTAGAATGCTCCGAAGGAAAATAAATCCCTCAGCTGCACCTACAGTGAAGTAGTCATGATGGTAGTCTGGCAATTGTATAATATTCTCCGACAGGCGTTCATTGGGAAATCCATGGTCACTTTGTTTCGCGATGCGAGATAAGCGAAACTCTCGATTCCCCAAGTATTCACCAACTGTACGCATCCCTGGGATTCCTTCTCTATCAACTGCAACGCAAGCCCGAAAGCCTTCCTCCACACTATGAACATAGTTGATAACAGATAATTCCATCTTGAGGGCATCAAGCACGAGAATCTTGTCCACCATAGGAAGCGTCCAGTAGAAGCAGCCATCAACATAGTCGAAGCGCGTCAGGCCATAGAATTTAGGAGCAAGATACTGAGGAGGCGCTTCTGTGCCCAAAGAAGTCGAGCTTAAAGATGTAGCTATTCCCCATTGCCTTGTGACGAAAGAAGGGAGATATAACTTTTTTACATTATAGCGAGATGGCAACTCTCCGTTTCTCACTCTACCGGGTTGGCAATATATTTTTAGCATCGTTCTCTAACAAACCATACAATTTTACCACTTTGGTCGACGTGGCACGCCAGTTGAGCAGTCCACGCTGGATCGAGGGCGCCCGTGCGGGTAAAATGACCTTGCGTGCCCTGCCCTTCTTCTTCCTCGCGCCCGGGACCCCGGGCCGCGCTCACTGGGGCCGTGAAGCGCCGTCGCTTCCATCCGCACCAGTTGATCCTCCACAGCCACAGAGCATGCTATCGGACGCCTCACCTGATGATCTGCTCGGGAAGCCGGCCCACCGCGCTCGCCCACGCCGCCGTGCCGCCCCAATAGCCCGCCGCGGCCGCGCCTGCTCCGCTGTGAAGGCCCGCGCTGCGTTCGCCTACTCCGCCCGTCGCGTTCGCCCTGGGTCCGACGAGCTAGTGACGGCCGTCGGCGTCGGGACGGACCGGTCGTGGTCATGCGTCCCTGTTCTGAACGCAGACGACATCGAAGACGAAGAGCGCTCCCACGGCCACAGCACGTCGTCGTCTTCGTAGAAATAGCGCTCGAAATCATCGGCATCTGCGCTCCTGCGGTTCAGTGATTGATTGCCGTACTCGTGAAGCCGGCCGTCGCGTTCCCTCGCCGGCGCCGGGGCCAAGCTGAGGCCGTGCGCCGCCAAGCGTGGGCGCGGGCGAGGTCCACCCGATCGCGTCGAGCGTCGTCATGGGCACCAAGTGCGGCGGGATGGGGGCGGACTGCTTGATGGCGTGCCGGACCGCCGCACGCCGCTCGCCGCGCTGCGCGCCGCCGGCTGTGCCCACGAGGCGCGCCTCCTGCAGTGCGTGCCGAGCGGCTGGACAGCCTGGAGCGGTGGCGGAGGCCAAACCCGCAAAAAAAGTTAATTTGCGATCGTAAACTTTTGTAACTTCATTATCCAGCTACCTAATAACTAGCTATAGTAGTGTGTATGCATTATTCACAAGAATGATGAAGCCTAGCTGCACGAACTTCATTCTCCGTCAGCCTCGCTTTCCTTTTTGGCGACCTGACCACCTCGTACACGCCGCTGATGCTGCGGCTCACCAGTGTCAGCACGATGACAGACCGGCCCAGCGTGCACACAAGGAAACAAGGTAGGGGCATTTTGGTCAAGTCGCAACCGGATCCAGCGTGGACAAATGATATGGCATGTCACATCGTCCAAAGTGGTAAATATGTATCGAATGGCCGGTAGCGGTGTTAAAATGTATTGTCATCCGCTAGGGTGAGAAACGGAGAGTTGCCATCCGTTATGATGGTAAAAAGTTATATATCCCGAAGAGAAGACGAACACCACCAGCTTGGTTTCGTACTTGGCCAGGCATATCACCCTGAATGTTGTATCCAGCTCATCCTCTTGGGAGGGAGCAAGGCAGATCCCAAAATTAACAAGGCTCCCTCACTGACAGTTAGGGTGGTAAGGTATAGGTGGGAGCAGCACGTGTCGCTTGAACAGCCGGATCGCACACGGCGTAGTACATGAAGCGAGGGTTCTCGCAAATGCCGCCACCGGGTAGTTGAAACGTCCGGAGTAGTCAACGGGCATGTACTTGGACTGGATGAGGACACGGCCGCCGCGGCGCCCAGCGGAACCAGCCCAAAGCTTCATCCGCACCCGCGCACGAAACGGTACGAGAAATCGCCTTGCGAGCGAAGGGGCGGGCGAACTTGGCGGAAGGGTGGGGCTCCCGGCGGGTAGAAGCCGCCGTACTCAGCGAACCCGAGCAAGGGAGGCGGACGCCCGGACCGAGCCTTTTGCAGGGTGGGAATGTGGCGGGGATCCCACCGGGAGGCCGCCCTGTGTCGGTGAGGGCGGTCCGGAGCGACGCCGACGGGCCGGCGCCGATGGCGCCGGGCGCCGGCGAGGCCATGGCAGGCAAGTCGACCACGGAGCTCGATGACGGGTTTTGGGTGGTGTGGACTGTGGAGTGGAGTGGAGTGGAAGAGAAGGAACCGGTGGAGTGGGGTTTAGTAATGATGAGGTCGGAATTTCTCACTTTTCTATGGTCTAGATGTATGTTGAGATTCGTGCTGAGTCGCTGTACATTCTCATCAATTTGGTCGCGGAGTAACGGCGTTTTTTGAGGCGGCGGAGACTGTGTTTTACCGTAGGATCAGGCAGTGGCAGCGGCGTCCCCCACGGTGCCGTTCTGTTGGCTTCCTTTTTGGTTTGTTCTGGTATGCGTGGGCGGTTGCGTCAGTGGCGGCGTTTGGTTGTGGGCTTGGCCGGGGTAAGCAAGTTTGGTCGGTCATATGGGTATTCTTGTTCCCAGGATTGTTTGCTTGGTTTTGTCACATCGTCAACCAAATATAGTTGTACTATATATACTGAATGGAAAAAGATCCATATTTGCCTGTTTTTAGGAGGTGAAAGATATATGACATATGCGGCGGCCAATGGGAAATATATATTGAACCAACCTAAACCCTGCTGTATCAATTACCAACTGTAATAATGCACAATTGTGATAGCTCAACCTGCTTTCCCTATGTTTATTGTTGGTTCTTTTGATTTCAGCCAAACAACTAAATGCCGATCATAATTTTCACCCTTTTAGAGCAACTCCAACCCACCCTCATTTGAGCCCCTACCCTAAATTTCAGGGCCTTTGACAAAAAAAGATCAACTCCAATGGAGCCTCTTAATGGGACCTCAAATTTTAAAACCCCAAATTTTAGTTTGAACCCTCTAGATCTGAATCCCCTATTCCCCTGGGTCCCACCTTTTCCTCTTCTTCGCTCGTCGCGGGGACTCCGCCGCCGACGTCTTCTCCACTTTCGGCGCCGCTGGCAGCCGACGCCGTCTCCCCACGCCCGTCCGCCCGCCGCCCGCCGCTTTGCTGCCGTCCTTTGCCTTCTTGAACTCCTCCACGGTTGCCAGATCTATCTCGTAGAAAGTGTTCACCAAGAAGCCGGGTGGCGCGGTACCGGCGGCCCTTGTTGACGAGGTGCGCAGACCGGTTCCTTGTTGTCCCCGAACCCACTGGGAAGTCTCGTGGCGTACGAATACGGCCGGAAGCTGGAGAGGGTCCGGAGATCGGGATACTCGCCGGCGCCGGGCGCTGATCTTCCACGGCGCCGCATGACGGCGAGCGAGGTTGCCGATGAAGACGCACCGGGAAGCCGAGCTCGGAGGCGAGGTCCAGCGCCGCGCGTAAGAGCGAAGATGTGGGATGGATCGCCGATCGGCTCGGGACCATGGTCTCGGCGCGGTGTCGGCGGGGGAGGTCGTCGAAGCGGACCGCGCAGGGCGCGGGCGCGGGAAACTTTCGCGCGTGGGGAGGGAAAGGGCGGCGACGGAGGCGCGCCGAGGTCACCGGAGAGGCACGGAAGGTGACGAAGGTGGACCGCGGCGACGTGGTAACCACGAAGCGCCACGCCAGCTTCGCCATCGGCATGAGGTGGCCTGCCGCAGGGCTAAGCGTGGTCGGGCGCCGCCGCAAGAAGCGGCGGTCGGCGGTGTGGATGATGTGGCTCACCGACGCTGAGCGGAGGGCGTTCCCGTCCTGCCTCGGGCCTGCGAGAAGCTCTAGGGCGGGCACGGTGGCCGGTGCAGGGCGACCGCGGCGGGTAGCACGGTGGCGGGGCAGACGCGCCGCGCCCGGCGGCGGGCAAAATTGAGGCGGCGGCGTCGCGTCTTTGGGGCGACAAAGAGATAGGGCCCTGATTTGGGTTTTGTGGTTGGAGTTGGGCTTTGATTTTGGCCTCCAAATTTTGTAGGCTGGCCTCCAAACGGAGATTTAGGGGGCTTGATTTAGGGGCCTATGACTAGAGATGCTCTTAGGACACTATTGTTCTCATTCTAAAATTTCTCATTGAATCCATTTTTTTCTTACATGTTTAACTAGTACTTGCTAGATTGCTGTAAAGCGTGCTGTTTAGACCGAAGAACTGACTGACAAACTTCAATTTCCGTTTGACTGAACAGGAGAACAGCTCGTCACAGTCCACTTGTTACAGCTGATGAGTATGAAACAGAAACAAAAGTGCAAATTGCTCCCTTCATATGTGCTCTATTCTGCTGCTTCTTACTTTCTCAGATGCCTGTTTCATATTAGAAACAAGGAAAAAACGAATGCAGGTTTCATTGCATCAGGTTTAGAGAAGCAGAGATTATTAGGACTGTTATGTTGGTTCAGTTCTTTGGAGATGGCATAGATTTCGTAATGAGGTTGTTGATGATGTAGATCATAGTAGTTCTATACTACAGGTGTCAACATGCACAGTATACTGTAGGTGTACGTTTTGTAAAGCAGTAGTGGATTGATTTACCTTAAAAAAGAAGGCAAGAACATAGCATGAAAATGCAGGTAAATCAAAATTCACCTATTGATTGTTTTCTTTTTTTCATTCCATTTTTATATTTTATATGTGTTGTCTTCTGCATATGTGTTCTAATTGTACATTTCTTTTTTATTAGCGAGCTGGGTCTTGTCCATCAGGACCAAGTCCCTCTCCCCGAGCGTCCCAACGGGCGACTTCGGGGGCGCACCGCCGCCGCCTAGACCCTCCACCCACGCTTCCTCTCCGACCGCCGCCACTACCCTTTGGCGTGCAACGCGGCACCCCAAAAGGGGCCCCGTCGGCGCTGCCTTCCCCTTCCTCATCTCTTCCCTATCCCCTCCTCCACCTCCATACCTTGCCTGGATCTTCCCCAGTAGGATGGCCGGCCGGTGGCCGGATCCGCCGGCCTACTCGTTGGATCCGCGCGCGAGCAAAGACGGATCGGCGTAGGGCACCGTTTTGTCCAGCTATTGGGCCTCTCCTCGTGTCGACCGTGGATGCGCCTGATCTTTCAAAGCAACGGGCGCATGGAGGCAGCCATGGCGGGCCTGTTCGCGTAGTGTTCGGCAGGCCTGCGCTTGCGCGGCGGCTCTCCCAAATGGTGGCCCGAGCCCGTCGGCGGCCAGATCTGGCCCCTTGGCGGTTGACGAGGGTTGACGCTGCTCCCTTGCAAAGATCCGGATGCCTCGCTTGCCTTTTGCGGCTGGGGCGACCACGCCAACGGCTGGCGATTCTCTATCATCTTGGCAATGGCTTCATTCGGGGGTTGCACACGCTCCGCGCCACCGGTGGTCGGGGCCAAGGTCACCCCTGCTCGCTTTTGTGGCCAAACAAGTTTCTAGGTGAAAACCTTGCCCGGCGCGCTAGGCGGCAATGACGCCACCTGCGTCATGCACCTTCCTGAAAGGCATCGTCAAAGGAACCTAATCGCCCCGCTGGGCCATCGGGGCTAGTTTCGGGGCGAAAGTCCTTCTTGTGCCTCCTCAACGTTGTTGGCGTCTTTGGACATCATCCCCTTCTTGGAGGATTCGTTTGTTGGCCACCACCCGCCGGAGAAGCTTCCCGCCGTTATGGGCGTCGCGCTTCAGCTTCATCTTCACTTTTAGTTTGTCCGCTAGGGAGGTCGAGGATGCCATAGTCATGGTTCGCTGGCGAATGCTTTGCCACCGTGTTGTTGGCCTCCACCCCGGGCAGTTGTTGAGTTACCGGGAGTGATGGCCGTTGGGTTGGTTCAATGGTGGATGCTTTGCCGCCGTGTCTATCGTCGGCCTCTTCTCGTGCAGCTGTTGAGTTGCCGTGAGTGATGGCTAATGGTTGGTTCGTTAGCGGATGCTTTGCCATCGCCGGGTTCGTGGGCGGATGCTTTACCATCACTAGCCGTGGGCGGATGCTTTGCCGCCGTTGCTCGCTGGTGGATGCTTTGTCGCCATGGATTGGTTCGTTGGTTGGTGCTTTGCCGCTGTGGTTCGTCGGCCTCCTCTCGGGTAAATGTTGAGTTGTCGAGGAGTGATGGCTAAAGGTTGGTTCATTGGCGGATGCTTTGCCATCGCTGGGTTCGTGGGCGCATGCTTTGCCGCCGTTGCTTGCTCGGTGGATGCTTAGCCACCATGGCTTCTCCAACCCCCCTTCCCCCTTGTTGGCGACCATTGTGTGGCTGTTTTTTTCTTTTATGCAGGCATAGTAGGCTAGTGTTTAGTGGTGGAAGTCTCCCCTTCGTGTTTTCTTGCTGTTGTGGTGGCTTTCGGATTCTGCATGTTATCCTTGGATTACTTGCGAGTCCTTTGTATCGGTTCAAGGCCTTTATTTCTTTTGGCCACTCCTCTTAATGCAAAACGGGTAACGACCCAATTTTGAAAAAAACATTTATTTTATTTCTTTATTCTAGATTTTGACATTTTATATGTGCTATCTTCTACTTATGTGTTGTACTTGTACATTTCTTTTATTTCTTCATTCTAGATTTTGATATTTTTGGGCAGTCGGGGTAGACCCAAGAGACAAAAGAGTTAAGCCCAGAGACAGAGGGGTACAATGGACATTTGCACTACTCAGAGGCTAAATCTTCGTTAAAACGAGGCTAAAAAGCAACGGTAGTGGCAAGGAAGGAAAAAAAGTTTAGAGCCTGTGTTTTCAATGACAGCAAGCTAGGAAGGAAAAGACTCAACTACTAAGACTACACATCTTCTGAAAGTTCTTTTTATTTGTTGTCTTCTACTTTTTTAGCCAATCACAGCTTCCTACGTAACATGTCACAAAAAACACACAAAAAAAACACACCACAAAATACATGCCATGTTATCTTCCATTTATAAGAAAAACGTGCTACGATAATAATTAACAAAAGACACCACACATACGCACGAAATACTACCACGACACGCACAAATACAATACACAGGGCAGCACCACTCGCCGGTGACCCACTCCAGGTGGGGGTGGACATCAGCAGCGTCGAACTCCCCGACCTCCCTAGTCTCCCAGAAGCACACCTTGACCTTGTCAGGCACGGCCGAGGGCGACTTCGAGCCACCGGGCATCATCGATGAGTGCTTATACGGCACTGTAGTTCATGGGCGGGCCAAGGCCCCTGACCTTATGCCAGGGGGTGAGGACGGAGGCTCCACGCAGGAAGTGCCTCCCGAAGCCGATAGTTGGAGTCCTTAGACTTGAGGAGGGAGTCATAGTGTAGGATCTCCTAGACAGTAAGGAGGCCTAGAGGGGGGTGAATAGGCCCGTAAAAAACTCAACTCGAAATTCGATCAGATTACAGTGCGGCAATGACTATCTATGGATAATCACTACGGATCTATACATAATGTAAAAATAGAAATCAAAATTTGGGTTGATGATTTTCAATATGATACACTTATAGCCTTCCTGCACAAATATGGATCATAAATTGATATCCAGAACAAGCTAAATTGACATGATTAAATAGATCGATCTCATTCCCAAAAAGCAATACAAACTTGCAAGAATAGTAAATGAAGCATATGTGACACAACTATTTATCCCGTGGTTCGGCGTCGCCACTAAGATTGACCTAAGTCCACAATGTTGAGGTATCCACAAAAGGATTGACTTTCGCCACAAAGGCTTGCCTTGCCCTCGTTCTCAAATCAAGAGAATGAACTCTTGGAGTGAGGGGTGATCTTAGGTGCAGAAGTTAGTTACAACCCTCCCAAGGCTGCCACACAAGGGGCAGGTGGGATACCTAACCGGCTAGGAGCAAGCTCCAAGAGTAACAAACCCTACGACGCCGATCAAACGTGAACCAAATGCTCTTTTGAGGTGAGGAATCAGTAGATCCGCTCTCCAATCTTGTTGTCTTTTCTCTCAAGATTTGATTATGAAAATTAAGGATTGGCTTGGGAGCTTGAGGAGAAACAATGGAGGAGAGAGAGTTGAGCATTGGTCTATTTGCAACGGTCTGATCCGAGGAGGAAGAAGAAGTGACCGTTGTGGGTGACCTGATGAGTATTTATAAAGGCGGATCTGACAGTCCTTTAAGGTCGGCACTAACTATCTATAGATAGTCACTACTCACTACCGACCTAGCCAAGCACACCAGATGTTAATAGGATTTTGTTGGCTGGTTTGACTAGGTTAGAGGATGTAAATTGGTGACCCTTAGGTGCACTTCCAACCTCTTTAGTTCAAACATTTATAATAATCTTCCACCTATTTTAGAAAAGTATTAAGAAATTTAACCTAAAAAGTTTTGGAGGTGCACCTAAATGTCACTAATTTACACCCCTAGTATGGAAGTTATCAGCTACCAATCAAACGGTCTGATTCTTTGCCGTAGTTTTAACCATCCTTGTAGAGGAGATACCGTTGCAAGGCAAGGTGATACCTATCTTACTCTCTACAAGCAACAATCTAAAGTCTTGACTCTTGACCACAACATATTTTCACCTGGGAAATTATGTCGTAGTCACAACATAATGTCTTGAAATTTATCTTCTTTTTTTCAAACATTTATTATATGTTTTTTTGTGAATAACATTTATTATATGTTGTAACGTGTCCCTCCTCACCATGTACGTGGACACTGCGAACCGTATATCTTTGGTACCTCTAAAGCATGTTCACCCTTAATTCCTTACCTTTTTTTTTCAAACTAATTTATGCAGTAGAGGTTCCATCAACCAGCAAATCGAGGCCGTTAAGGTTGCTGGTGGACATAAAATCATGCCGTTAATGAGGTTTTCTATGGAAGTGAGTATTAGATAACTAGGTGAATTCCCCCGACGTTGTCAAAGGAGATGTTACTTAAATTTCTATAATTATTTGATGCACTCAAAATAAAGTGAATTTGTGGTTTTTTTAATGATTATTTGATGCACTTAGGAAAAAGTAAAAAAATTGAGCTCTTTTAACATAAAAGGTAAATTATATTTAACTTGGTAAATAATTGAGGATGCTAGAATGTTTAGACAAAATAAAAATGTTACCAAGAGAAATTATGAATATGATATTCTTTATGAACCTACTAAATTAAAGGATTCATTGCTCTCTAGTGTTCCTCTTGTAATTAATTGGATTATAGGATCCTTTGATAAAATTGCTAAAGTTTAGAGATGACCCAAAACAGGCCTTTTACACGGCTAGGCCTATATGTCGTCACTGCACCTAGCTGGAGTCCAGGATATGAAAGTCAACAACCTCTTCTATTGTCGCCTCCATCCACGCTGAACGCAGCGCCACGCGAATCCGCCGCTGGTGCCGGGCGGCGTCCCTCGCCGCCGACGGAGCGGCGGCCGATGGAGAAGGGGCGACACATGGCGGCGCCTACGCCTTCCTCCCTCCCTCGACTTCCCTCGTCCCACCTCCTTTCCCTTGCGGTCGGAGCATGGCGGCGGGATCGAGGTTGGTGAGGAGGCCCGGCGGCGGCACGGGCGGCGGTGGCGACCCCTAGTGGCGGCCCTCCTCCTCCCGGCGAGCTTCCTCGTCGGGCGGTGGTCTCCTCCTCCAGGGCGGATCGGTCCAAGGCGAGGAGAGAGGCGCCTCTACCCCTCCGGCGTGGTAGGCCCGACCTAACCGGCATCGCGACCTCCTCCTCCACCAGCAGCACAAGTGCGGCTTCCTCACCTCCAGCTGCCCGCCTGGTCGCTCTCTCCTCTTCTTCACGCGGTGCGCATTTTTATAGATGAGGCGGTGGGGAGGCGAGGTGGCAAGCAGGAGAGGGTGGCGAGGTGGCGGGCGAGGGGCGATGGTGGATAGGCGATGTGGGCAGGCGGCGGGGGGCTGGTGGGACAGTGGCAGCGGGCGGGAGGGGAGGGGCATTGGTGGGTAGGCAACGATGTCTTGGGATACGGGAGGTGCGGGGTTGACGGACGCCCCATGGTGGGCTAGGTAGGGATTGAACGCATATGACGCCATTTGCTGGGAAGGAGAAGGGGCAGGGGAGGGACAAACGAAGAGGAAGAGGGCACGTAGGTTTGAGGGGATGGTGGGGCCGTGCGATGACATGGCTTCACCAGGGAGCAGAAGAACTCCCTAATGGGTCTTTGCTACATAGGTGTAGTAGATTTGTAGATAATTATCATATCTTGTTGCTATTAAAATTTTATAGCAATTGGTCTTATGGTTTACAAATGGTAGCTGTAATTGTGGTGAGTATTAGATGAAAAAAGTGTCCACCAGCAAATGGAGGCCACTTTTTGGTGTCCTATGACAAATTTTTCCATAAAACAAACCCACAATTCTACTCCCTCAACAAATGTGTTGAACTTCGAAAACATCCGCCTGAATTCTCTATGCTAGCAATTATTCCTCAGCATGGTCCATCTCAGCAAAAGACATACATTATCAATCAAAATGTTTGTTTCCTACAATTACTTTAGAAGTTTGTCTTCCAAGGGTGTATAAAGTTAGTGACAGAGCTGCTTAAGCACAACTGTCTAAACCTGTGAGCTAACCTTAGAGACATGACAGTTTGACAAAAACTATCGTACAAAAGAAACAATATCAACAAATTACACATCAAGTCCAGTAGTGTATAAAGTTAGCCACGGAGCTACGTACACACAACTGTGTCAACCTATGAGCTAGCCACTGCCACCTGATAATTTGACTAAAATTCACTTTCATTAAGAGCCTGAAAACTTCAACAAGATATGGAGAGAGCACCTTCTCTCTACATCAAAGTTTTTTTTTTGAAGACCTCTACATCAAAGTTAATGACCAAGACATCCTACAAAAGAAACAATATCATCAAATTAAACATTAGGACCAAATAGTGCACCCTTCCAGTCACACTTTTTAAGTTGGGTGCAGTGCAACAATCAAAATTTTAATCATCAATTTCCAATCATGTATCGAATTTGAAAATCTGAAAAACAAGAGTAAATGTTTGAGCGACAAACCAAATTGATTGTACAACTTAATCCATGTGTCATTATCCAAATGCTCAATCATTTGTATAAACTTTTCGCGGCTACCACCAAGTTGGACCTGCACACAAGACGTAGAACAATGTAAACTTACCCTACCAACATCTAGTGCAACCATTTAATCACTTTTACTAGCTTCACACTAGTTATAAATGGTACTAACAGGGTATCTGAATCCACCGAGCTAATGAGAAGAAATGCTATATGTGTTACGACACAACTGGATGTACTCAAATGCATAGTCTGTGTCGTACCTGCACTTCATATTCCCATTTGAATCTATGATAACATTTCCATTAGCATCTCTGCTAGGATTGCTGGGTAGGAAATAGATGCGCTTAATCACTTGTATAACATGTCCATTGTGTAGCGTGGCTAACTAATATTTGAGTGAAACTTGATTTTTGTATGTTCTGTCCACAATTAATCCACGGCCAGCTATGATGTTGTAAAGGTAAGCTGTTTTGTCATCCGTGCTCCATACATTCGGGTAGTATGTGATTTTTAGGATATTGTCGCTATTATGTAAGTAACTGATGAATTGTTTTGCTGACTCCTTGAGTTGTCATACTTGTTGCAAATATTTTCTATCACGACATCATTACTTGTCCATATTTGTTGTTATTCTGTTTCTATAAAGTGTTGTCTTTTAAGCTTTTGAACCGCATTTTAACGCATCGTTAGGACTGACCAACTAATACATGTACCAAATAGCATGCACAATGAAAGCAATATAGCTCTGAGAGATAATAAATTGATTATTTGGTGCAAAGCATGTACAACTTACATAGGCAAGGATGTCTTAGCATTTATAAAAATCCTTGCCTAATCAACATATAACGTATCCATCTATCCCAAGAGATCATTGCCACGCATAAACACGTATACGGTCTACCCACACATATACTTCTAACACACAAATAACATGGTTTTTTAATACCTACATTGTGTTAATAACATGTTGTCTAATAAGAACACATGGCACAATAGAAAGTAGAAGAACGGGGAATTGTCTATTTCTTTATGTTTCTTTTTTCACTAATGTTTTTATAGTGGGAAACTAGCCTCTATTTATAGAAGGAGCCAGCACTTCTTAGATTCCCTCTCTAATATTTTTTATTAGGTACTCTCACCGTTCTTCTCTAGAGTCCTCGATATTTTTCTCTCCCCTTTGCTTTTGACATTGACCCCCCCATATCAATTATTTCTCAACAGAGTGTAACTTAACATAGAATTGAAATATCACACCGGAACAATATGCAATTACTTCTTGTTAGGCCACCTTCTAATAGCTATGAAAGTGTTGATGATTTTTTCTTCACGCATTCGTAAGAAGATAGCCGAATCAATAGAAGTCATGCCAATAGAAGATATTGCTCCATGGTAGGCTCATTGTGGTAAATTTAGTTCTCTCTGCCATGCCAACATTCTACATGTGCTGCCTCAAGTTCCCTCCAGGTCATCAAGCGTGCTTGACACCTACGCAATGTACTGCCTCCGGAGCAAGGGTGATGTCGCCAGAAGAGGCACCTGTCTAGTTGCTTGGGAAACAGCCTGCAAAGATAAAGCGTAAGGTGGGCTTGGCATCATTGACATCAAGGCTAAGAATGATGCACTGTTGCTAAAATATATGGACAAATTCCTAAATAAAAAGGATATACCTTGGGTCAACTTGACATGGTCAAAATTTTATAGCAACCACTAGACTCCACCCCAAAATAGATCACCTACTGGGTCTTTCTAGTGGAAGGACATTCTCAAGCTCTTTGAGAACTTTCATCTCTTTGCAAGGTGCCCGAAAGCAGAGGTGACTCAATGGCTTTTCGGTTTCAAATCGCGCCTGAAATGTGACCAAAGTTTCTCTTTGGCCTTCCCCGTTGTTCTCATATGCAAAAAAAAAAATGCTCCACTCAGTTCTTCCCGAAAGGAATGAGGACAAAAATTTCATCTTACCTCTATCAACTCAAGCTGCTTCTCAATTCTGACAGCAAATGGTAGATATCATAAATGCTTCGGATCTTGAAGATGAAGCTAATGATTTGTGGACCTATTCTTGGGGTTCGCCCTCCCAAAGAAGTAGTAAAGAAGGATATCATCTTCTAAGAGATCACACTGTTGCCTCTCCCTATTCAAATGGCTTTGGTCTTCCTGTAATCTTGGGAAACACAAGTTCTCATTTTGGCTGCTAATCAGGATAGACTCCCAACCGTAAACTCAAGTAAGGAGAAAGAACATGCACCTAGATGATTACTTGTGTCCCCTATGCAATGCAGGGTAGAAGAGACTTTGCTCTTCCATCTGTTTTTCACTTGCCCCTTTAGTGCCCAATGCCGGAATGCAAGTGGCATTATATGGAACACCTAGTTGCCACCATCGGACATGATCTTAGAAGCAAGAGCTACCTTTGGTAGTAAAATCTTGAGGAGATTACCTTAACGGCATGTTGGATCATTTGGGTGACAAGAAACCGACAAGTGTTTGACAATGAACAGTGTAATTTCAATAGATGGAAAAATCATTTTAGGGCTGAGCTTGACCTGGTTTGCATCAAGGCCAAGGACGAGACTTCTTCTACTCAATGCCCGAGAGATCGGTTTCATGTGAAAATACCTTGTCATGACCAGACCGGGCCAGCCAGGCGGGCTAATTGGGCTCGACTTGGCGCCGGCCACCCGCCCGAGAGGGAGCTGGGCGCGCAAGGCCCCCGGGCCCCTTTGCCACCCGCCTCCCTTCCATCCATCCGACTGACTCGTCATCAGTTAGGATTATCTTAGGTAATTTTTGGTGTGTAAAAAGGGATATTCCAATCTATAAGGAAGACCCTTATTAGGAAATAAATAAAAGATTGCTTGTAAAAGGTATTCCGATATATAAGGAAACCTTATAGAGATTGCTTAGATTACAAGTCCTAATAGTCGGGCTATATAAGCAAGAGGCATGTAATCTCTAGGGGATAAGCAAGCAATAAAAATATATCTATCGCTTTTCGGCTCCACCTCCACCCCGCCGCCGCTCACTGCTCTGCTTCCGTCCGCTCCGTCCGCCGCCGCCGCGGGCCGCTGCGCCCGGCGCGCCCGCCCGCCCCTCCCTCCCCCCGGCTCCTCCCTCTCCAAGCGGTTGCTCGTCTTGCCGTATTAAGCCGTCGGCGGGCTGCGACCCCTCACATCATCTCGGGAGCTTAAGCGATTCCGATTTAACCGTGTCAATTCCTACCCCCATCTGGCGAGAATGCGGCGTGACTGGTATCCCGGGAGACGGGGCGGTCCCACCACCATGGCTTCGAGATGGGGAGTTCACCGCTGGCGCTGAAGGCGCTCCTCGGCGACAAGCTGCGTCAAGATCGATCGCCGCCGATGAGATGGAAAGCGCGCTGCGCCGCGCGATGCGTCTTCATCACCCTCGGGACTACCCCGAAACGCGGCGACCAAGGCCCGGAGGACAGCCCAGTGAGCTGCCGCCCGCCCCGGCCCGGCATAGGGCCCGGCCAGAAAAAGCCCTGGCTGCCGCCCCCTCCCTGCCGCGGTCCCCGTCGGCGGCTCCGACCCTGCCATCCTCAATGGAGGAAAGAAGATGGCGTTCGGTGATGCCGACCGTCATCGGCGATCATCCTCGGCGACACCCGCGTACCGCGGCGCCTCTCCTCTCCACCAACCCTGCGTCCGAGTAGGACTCTACAGCGAGCAGCGTCACCAGCGGCGCCCACGCCTGTAAATACACAAAGGCGCCCGATAGCGCCACCCAGGCCCGGGACAATGGTGCCACCCGCGACATCGCCCTCCCCATATCGACACCACTTTTCCCTACAAAGTCGAGGGATGCGGCGGCACCGGCGACCCGACCTCTGGATTCGCGAAATTTGGAGCTCCTGTTTCCGAAAAGCTCAACGGACATCGACCGGGACTACTACGTGAGTTATCTGCCTTCCACCTCATTGGTTTCTCGCTGCGTCTGGTTCATGGACCTGTCGAAAGTCCCCGTCGAATGGGCGAGTTCACATGCCGCTGCGCCATCGCCGGACCCCTCCCCTCGACACTCACGAGTGCGTGCGCCTTCGAGGGGAGGCAAAGGCCGGATGACTACATCAACTCCTTCGAGAACTATGCACTACGCATGGAACTTGAGGGTCGGCGCGCCACCGTGTCGACCTCTTCGTCGGAGGCCTGCGTGACCGCCCGGACGGCGCTCAAAGTGGGTCGAGCCGCGCTTCGATGGAGGAGGCCATCGACCTTGCCGCGCCGCTACAGCAGCAGGCGGACGACGTCGGCGGGGCGTTGCCGACCGGCGCCGACAAGGCCCGGCCACCACACTGCGACCCGGCGACATCGGCGGCGACATTCGCGGCTGCCCCGTTGATCGCATGCCAGGCCAGCCCGGCGCCTTGTTGTGGCAATGGGCGACATCGGCGGGTGACACCCGAGCGACATGATTCTTGAGCTTCACTTGCCCGCGGCGACCAACAAGGAAGGGGGATCATCTCCAACGCCATCGAAGCCAAGCCGCGGCGCCCGAGTGGAGCCTCCACTATGGCATCATGAGGTACTTCCACCGCTACTACATTCCCGCCTGCTTTAGAGCTTCTCCCAGGACTTCCTGGCGGGGAGAACGTCCGTACCCGGCGTCGCAGTGGGCTTCCACCTCCCCAACCGCCCGCGGGAGGATCAGGCGTTCCCAGCAAGCGTCCTTCTCCTCCAGGCTGAAGATCTCTAGTTTGGTTTTGGCTAATTAGTGACACCTAAGGACTAATCTCTCGATGCTAAGTGTTTGATTAGATTGGAGATTGGTCGTGCCGGAGTTAGTATGTGGTGATCATGGAGGATGGATCGAGGTGATCCAAAAGATGATCAAGCATGCAACTCGGTAGAGTTTCGGAGATCAATTGTCCCCAAGACTAAGGTATATCCATAGGGCTTTTGATTTCACACCCAAGACACCATAGAGGGTGTGGGTGATTATAGGATTGATAAGCCGTACTATAAAGAGGGGAAACTTATCGTACATATCGGTCCTCATGTGCCTTTAGGTTCAAAATTCATATGCATGCATTCAAACCTAAAGAGCTAACTCCGCACTTGGTGAAAATGTTTTCAAAATGCTAACACATGGTGTCGAGGTGTTCTTCGGCGTGTCGGCAACAAGAATCAAGTGGCGAAGTCGGTTTGGAGCAAAGGCGAAGAAGAACGGCATTTACGAAATCGACGAAAATTCGCGGCTCAGCGTGACGGACGCACCTGACCGAAGCACGAGGAAATCGACTAGACGCGGGTCGGTGAGTCCGGTCGTCAATTCCGGTAAGGGTGTAAACCGGAGTTTCGGCCGAGGGCCGACGGACGCATCGACGGATGCTTCCGGTGCTTGACCGAAAGCGTGACGGACGCCACGACCGACCCGTCCGGCCGGGGGCCAGTCCTTTGTTGCTCGTTGTCGGTTGTGACGGACCCACCGACGGACTCCACCGGTGAGTCCGTGGCTAAGTCCTGGTCGCCGCAAAAACCGTGGGTTTCCTCCCAACGGCCACATTTTCGTGGGTGTGGGGTATTTATACCCCCTTGGCTGCCTCTTGCTCTCTTGGTCACTTGAATCACTCCTAACACCTTTGAGCAAGCAAGCAAGCCTCCCTCCTCTCTCATTCTTGAGAGAAGAGTTGATCCTAGTGCATTGCATCGAGTTCTTGCATCTAGAGGCACTTGGGGATCGTTGTGAGCTGGTTGGTTTCTTGTTTCTCTTGGAGACACCGCTCCTAGCTGGCTTGGTGGATTGGTGGAGTTGTTGGCAAGAAGAGGTGATTGTTTCTTGGCCACCTCGGTTGATTTGTGAGAGGATTACGCACTCCTCGTTGGGAAGACAAAGTGCAAGGAATACATTGCTCGTGTCTTGGGTACCACACTTGTTGAGTGGTGTGTTGAGGCTAGCAAGGGCACCGCCTAGCTCAAACACCATCCTTGTGTTGGTCGGCACAACCGAGAGTAACTTGTCGGTGTACAAAGCGAACTCCGGTCAACACATCAACGTGTCTCTTGTCTTGGTGATTGGTTCATCGTCTCATTGTGTTGATTGGTTCATCCTCTTCCCGGTGATTGGTCCATAGCCTCTACGTGTTGGTATATCGCTCTTACTCTTGTATTTACCTTCCTAGTTTACCTTGAGTAGAGAGCTAGCTTTGTCTTGTGTAGTTATTCTTGCTAGCATAAGGGCCATATTAGGATTGCTCACTAGTTAGTGTAGTGACATAGTCTTTGATTGACTTAGAGATCATAGCTTCTTGATAGAATTGTCACTAGAGGCTTGCAAGACAATAGAGCTAGTGCAAACCGCTTTTACGCCGTGTTTTATACTAATCGGTTTGTTTAGTTGAGCTTGTAGAAAATTTTTATAGGCTATTCACCCCCCCTCTAGCCATCTAGGACCTTACACGGGCGCTCGGCCGGGGTTGAGGGCGCCACCGTCATCCTCTTCGACAACAACGGCGACGTCTTTTCTTCGCATCGACAACGTCACGGTTGGCGCCGCCGTGGACGAATGAGATGCGATTGGGGCCGCCCGTCGGCATGCCCGGCGACCTACTCTACAGCTGCCTCCTCGACTTCACCTCTTCGCCGCGCTCGTCGCCGACCGTCTACTTGCAAGGCGGCTCCATGCAAAAGGTGACGGTGGCGGCGACCTACACCTACACGTCCCCTCCTCCGACCCGCCGGATGATCGAGCTTGTCATCGCACCCTCAGGCGCCTCCATCATGCGCCGTGCATGGGCGAACGTCCCTTCGCGGCCCGCGAGCTTCAAGTTCGGCATCTACTCCTGGCGACCTCCACCTCGACTTCTCCTTCGTCGACAAGGGCGCCAAAGCATCTGCAGCGGCGACAACGACAAGTCGCGGCCCTCTCGTCTTCTACCGGGCCTGGGTTGTCACTTCCCCCGATCGGCGTGCCCTTTGCCACCACGGTGGGTTGGGCGGCACGTGGGCGCGCCGCCTCGTCGAACGGTGGGGAAATGTCATGACCCAGAGTGGGCCAGCCCAGACGGGCTAATTGGGCCGACGCGATGGCCGCCGCCCGAGAGGGGGGCAAGAGCGCCTTGAGAGGGCCGGCGCCCCTTTGCCGCCCGCCGTCTCCTCCTTCCATCCGAATCCGACTCTACTTCGTCATCAAGTTAGGATTATCTTAGGTAATTTTTGGTGTGTAAAAGGGGATATTCCAATCTATAAGGAAGACCCTTATTAGGAAATAAATAAAAGATTGCTTGTAAAGGTATTCGATCGTATAAGGAAACCTTATAGAGATTGCTTAGATTACAAGTCCCACTAGTCGGGCTATATAAGCAAGAGGCATGTAATCTCTAGGGGATAAGCAAGCAAAAAAAATATATCTATCGCTTTCGCCTCCTGCCTCCACCGCCGCCGCCCCCGCTGGCGCCGCCCTCGAAGCCGCCCCTTCCGCCCCGCCGCGCCGCTACGCGCCGGCTACCCGCCCCTTCCCTCCTTCCCACGGCTCCTCTCCAAGCAGTTGCTCGTCTTTGCCGCTCGTCGCGCCCGAAGAAGTCGCAGCCCCTACGCCATCTCGGGAGCTTCAACGGTCGACGAACACGTGTCAATTCCGGCCCAATTTAGCCGGAATCGACATACTGTTTTATTTTCCTTTATTTTTGGGCCTAGATGCCTTGTAACTTGTTAAACCTCTGTCATTCTTTCATTTAATTGAAAATACAAAAAAAATAGGTAGGGGACTCCCCCCTGCCGATTCGGTCAAAAAAAAAAAAAAATCAATAGAAGTCACTAGACAATCATCCAAAAGGCTATCAATGGCTATTATCCATCTTATTTTCGACAAATTCTTAATAGAAGTTATTTTTAGAAAATATCCTTTGATGCATATTTTTTTTAAAAGAGAGGCAATATCACCACTCTTCATATTCGCACATAGAAATATCACTAGCCACACGAAGAAATAGAAAGGGGCACAAAAATGGTGCATGGCATATTCACGAAGGCCACAGGCGACCAGACATACGTATGTACTTCGATCTATTTTTTCCTATACTTGTTGTCCTCGTATCCATCGGGCACATGGTGGTCCATTGACCACCCGGACCACCATGTAGCTCCGCCTGTGAGTGGGAGCGGGAGGGGGAGGATGACGGGGCTAAGGTGGTTGAGGCGGCAAAGCTGACGCGCGGGTGGCGACGAGTGGCTGTCGGAGTGGATGCCAGAGGAGTACGTGGACGCGAGAGTGGTTTCCCTAGCGCCGGCTGTGCTTCAGTCGCCGATGCTGCATCATCTTGTTGCCTCGTCGGGGGTTTTGTGTATTTTTGCTTTTTTTGAGCCGGGGAGATGTGTCGTGAGAAAGAAGAAGAACCCAACGCAGTGGGGCTTTGGAGGACAGTTTCTCTCTGTGGGTACTTGTTTTGTTTTTTAAAAAATGTTTTTTATTAGACTGTCCGCAGCGGTAGCTATAGAAGGCCATTTGGCTCGAGGCCTGTGGGCCAACCCACAACACGAAGATTTGGCCCGACACTAGCACGTCCAATTTTGTGCCGATGCCGGCCCAGCCCACTCCTCGTGTTGTGTTGGGCGGCATTGTCAGCCCATCGTGTCGGCCCAACATAGCACAATTCAGCCGCCCATCGCGGCACGGTGGACTGGCACGTGGTCCACTGCTAATTTGGCCCTAATTGGCCCGACGCATAAAAACCGACGCCCTGCTTCCACCCCCAAAAACCCTAACCTACCCCTTTTTCCTGCTCTATTAATATATATACCTTAGCAGATTTCCTGCTGACTGGTTGGGCAGTTGGGTGGGGGAAAAGGACAGTCAAATACTCCCTCCATCCCAAATTACGAGTCATTTTTTATGTTGTAGATACACTCATTTTGTTATGTATCTTACATATATATATCTAGGCGCATAACAAAATAAATGTATCTAATAAAGGCTAAACGACCGGTAATTTGGGATAGAAGGAATACTTCACTCCTGTTAGAGCATCTCCAATTAGCTCTGTTGGATTTATATTGGCAATTGACCAACCAAATCAATATAGCCATGTTCATGGTTGAATCTTGTAACAACTACTAATTTGGGATGGAAGTAATACTTTTCTATTCTTGGATTTATATAGGCAATGGACCAACCAAATCAACATAGCCATGTTCATGGTTGAATCTTGTAACGTCCTGCCTCCCCGAGGCCAGGCCCGTTTACCCATAGCAGATTTCTAGAACCTCAAGAATCTTGTTTACTCATGTTTTTTTTTTTTTTTTTTTTTTTTTGCGCACTTTGTCCTCACCGTGCGCACCTGAGAATAAACAACAGGCCAATCCAAAAATCATACCAACACATAAGACGACCTTGCTTAATTTCCTCTTCCGTTGCGTACCTACACCGTCTATTTCGTGCTGTCCTGATACATGTATGCGCATAAGAACACGCCTTGAACAAAAAATACGATTCCGTCCCAAATGATGG
Source organism: Hyparrhenia diplandra (assembly GCA_015847255.1). Lineage (NCBI taxonomy): Eukaryota > Viridiplantae > Streptophyta > Magnoliopsida > Poales > Poaceae > Hyparrhenia > Hyparrhenia diplandra. The sequence goes on along the minus strand of JADLZK010008431.1, from coordinate 164,248 downwards.
ATCTGATCCAATCCTATGGGCCGGCGATCGAATTGGGCAATCGATCGGCTACCTCCTCTTGGGCAGATCAAAGGCTTTCTTCAAGAATCGGTTCGCTGCCTCATCGTCTCGGTAGCACAGCACGCGGAGGACGGTGTCGGCGTCGGACCGGCTCCAGCGTCTCGTCGTGGCCGTCACCGGCATCATCATGGGCCGCCGCGGCGACTCGTCAGCCGCCGCCGCCGCCGCCGCCATCGGGGTGGAAGAAGCGTAGTGGCCCAGGAACTCATGGATGAGCTTCTCCGTGGGAACAGCCATGAGCGCCAGCACGCCTTCCGCCCGCGCCATCTCCCTCTCGACGACCTCCTCCGCCACCCCGCCGTAGCCGGAGAACAGGCGCTTCAAGCTCGCGAAGTCCACCGCCACCGCCGCGTGGTCCGCGCGGGCAAATGCCCGCCCGCTGCCGCCGGCGAGGACGACGGTCAGGAAGGCCTCACGGATGCCCTCATCACCTCGAGCACGGCCGGAGGCTGCGCCTGCTCGGTGAGCACGCCGGAGAGGAACGCCAGGTTCTGCTTCATGACGCGGAGCGCGGGCCGGGCGCGCGCGCCGGAGACGCCACCCTGGTACAGCGCCTGGTGGAGGAACTGGCCCGAGTCGAGGAAGACGAGGCGGTACGCGGCGAGCTCGGACACGTGGTGCACGGCGGCGTCGAGGGCGGGGCGGGCCTGGTCGAACGCCGACGAGCTCCGCGCACGACGGTGCCGTCGAGGGCGGGGCGGCGCCAGCTGCGCAGAGGAGAGGGTCCTGTCCATGCCGTGCAGCACGACGACGACATAGTGCAGCGTGTTCAGGCGCACGTAGAGGCGCTGCGTGCCGCGGCTGGTGGCCGGGCGCACCGCGGCGTGCCCGTGGTCTCGGTCGTCTCCGCCTCCTCGTCTCGACGACCGGCTCGCCTCCAGCCTGGGCTTCTTGTTGCTGCTCGTGACGACGATGTCGGCCCTGCCGCCGCAGTCGAGCGCCTCCATGTCACCCACGGCCTGGCACGGCGGCGCCGCCATCTTCCAGAGCTGCACGAGCTTCGAGTCCTGGTTGCACCGCGTCAATGGCGGCAGAGGAGGGACGTAGCTCTCCTTGGACGACCCTGCTTAGTGCTTGGGTTGTCAGTCCTTGTCACTTGTGAGTGTCAATCTGTAACAAACAATGGTAGTCACCGCACCGCAGGAGCTGGCAAGGAGCAGAGCGTACTGGTGGACGAGGTGATCGACGCCGTCGACGAGGCGTTGCAGCAGCTCCTCTTTGCACGCCGGCGACACCTGGATCTCCAGCAGCTCATCCATGGTGACCTTGGCCAGCTTCATCAGGTCCACCGCGGACTGCGCGTACGGCTCGGCCTTGGACCTCGGGTTCCATGTCTCTGACTCCTGGGCCCTCCTCACGCACTCGTCCCCTACCTTTAACCGCTCGTCCATCCAGCCCTTGACCAGGCCGAAGATGATGGAGTCCACGTCGTAGGAGGCCATTGGCATCGGCATCGCCGGCGGGTCGTCCTCGCCGGCCATCTGTAGCAACCACTTGTCCAGCTTAGAGGCCGCGTGCAGCACGCGCGCAGACTCGCTGCTCAGGTGGCCACCGCACGCCGCCGCCATCCTCGACACGTAACGCTTCAGCAGCGCGCCGAAGCTGCCGTGCAGCGTCGCGGCGGCCACCGCCGTCGGGCACGGGTGCCACTGCCGGAGCACGCGGCTGTACACCTCTTTCTCCACCCGTGCCAGATCCTTATCTGCGACGCCACGTACATCAGGGCCTCGCACGGGTCCTCGTCCACCTCCACGATCATGCTGTCCATCTTCCCGGCCGTGCCGGTCTCGTGCAGCTGCATGCCATTGCCGCCGCCATGTCTTTGTTACAAGCATGCCACATGGAGGTAGGAGATGGATGGATACATAGGCTACGTACCCTGGTGAAAGCATGCCTCATCGACGACTTGATATACCGCTCCACTTGCTCCCCAGCTGAGAACGACGACGACGATCCAGCCGACGAGCGATCACCGCCGGCAGCCGCCACCACCGCTGCGAAAGACGACGACGGGACGTCCTGGCTGAGCATGGTTGCCGCCAAGACAGCAATGGACACGACATTCTCCATGGCAGAAATGGAAGAAGCTCCGTGGTCGTCACCGAACGCCTCGTGGTAGTCCAGCAGCTTGCCTTCCGCCCACGAACGCACGGACGCCAGCGTCGCCGACAAGATCCTGACGTGCGCCGCCTCCAGCGCGCCGCCGGCTGCCTCAGCCTGCCTCCGGGCGTCGCCGCGGACCTGCTCGAGCATGGCGAGGGCCGCGGACAGCATGTCCGGCTCCGTCTCCCCGGTCACCACATACTTCTCCAATAGCAGCCACGTGAAGCAGACGCCATGGATCACGGCGTCGAGCCCGAGGACGGTCCATGTCTTCCGGATGAGTTCCATGAGCTCGTCGACCTCGTCCAGCACCACCGTCTCGTCCCTGGCGTCGAACACGGCGCGGAGGAGGGTCACGTACAGGTGCACGTTGAGCGGGTACCCGTCGGCCCAGCGGCTGCAGGCGTCCACGGACACGGACCGCCAGCACAGCGCCGTCACGGCGGCGGACAGCGCGCGCACGTCGAGGCCGCCGGTCGGCCGCGTCTGCAGCTCCGTGGACCTGACAATCTCGCGGAGAACGGACGCCGAGGCGCTGCTGCCGCGGTCGAGCGGCGCGGAAGGGTGGGAGACGAGGCCTGCCTCGAGGACCTTGAGCTGGCGGAGCTGCCACGCGCGGTGCTCGCCGGCGTCGGAGAAGTCGGCGGGTTTGAGGTGGCGGAGGAGCTCCAAGGGGGAGCACGAGGGACTCCACCTTCCTGGACATCTGCGGGCCGACGAGGGAGCGGACCAGAGTCTTCCGGACACGGCCGTCGGTGTGCTCGCTGATCCCCATCTGCCGCCGCATGATCTCCGCCGACGTCAACGGCCGGCCACCCGCTCCCACCGTGGGCCTGGTGTTCCTCGCGCGCAGGCCGAGCAAGCGCTTCAGGCGGCTCGTCACCGCCATGTTCTTTGCTCCACCTGCCGCGGCGGTAGGAGACGATGACGCCTTCGATGGTGGTGGGCTCGTTGGGGTCGCCGACGCCGCTCCTCCCCTGGCGCCGCCTCTGGCCGCGGCGGCGGATGGGCGTGTGGCGACGGCGGCGGGTGTGGAGCGGCATGCGCAGAAGAAGATCTCGTAGGCGGTTGCCCGGAGCTCGTCCTGGGTGAGGGCCACGTCGAGGCGCGCGAAAGGCCACCGGAGCTCGGGAGGGTACGGACTGGGAATGGCGCCAGCAGCCGCCGACTCTGGCAACGAGGACGCCGAGACGCGCCGCCGGCGGAGCCGATGAGTGGGCGATCGGTCGAGGTTGGTTGGTAGCTAGCTCGTCGGCGTTGTTGGGTAGGGAAGGAAGGCGCCGCGCCGGCGTACGGTATGTACGGCCGGCCGAACGCCTACCTAGCCTCTCGCAAGAGGATCGGAGGCATGCAAGGCTATATACGTGTGCCAGTGATTGCGTTGCCTAAAAACAGAAAAAAAATAGAAATCCTTTGAATTGAAGCAGAATCACTGTAGCTGCAGAATTTGCTATACATAGCATGATCATGGCGCTCATGAGGAACTAAAGAAACCGATGAAGCAATGGATCTGAAATTGATGCCCAGATGTCCTGCTTTTGTTTCCAAACATGTTTTTTTTGGCCTTCCAGTTTCAGAGAAGCTGCGAGCCATTCACTAGTCAGTCTCAGGCCCTGGCTGCGGCTCTCGTGAAAAAAAAAAAGAATAAATAAAAAGGGAGGTGTACAGGTGTATATATCTATAAATTCTTATACATGACTAAAATATCATATTAGTACATCTCTAGAGTTCCCAAGAATTAATTTGTCCAGAAAATTTTGGAGATCAGAGGGAGCACGATCAAAATCGACAACAAAAACAATATTAAAAAAAACAGGTCACCAAATTACCAAACTTTTTTGAGGTCTTATGAGGCTCTTGGTGCCCTTCCTTTGTCTAGCAAGTTCACTAAAAGATAGATTATGTACTTGATAGGTGAAGAGTTAGGCTGATCGGCGAGGCTGACCCCCCCCTCCTCCCGACCGTTACTCCTGGCGACGCCCGCCGCTCCGCCCGCCCGGCGCCGCCGGCGGCCTCCTGCCCCCGGGCGCCCGCCCCTCCTCGGCCCTCACCTACCCCTCCCCGCTCCTCCCCATCCACCCGCTCCCTGCCCACCTTCGCCCCTTCTCCGGCCGCGGGCCGCTCCGTCCGACCAGCGGGCGCAGCGCCGTCGTCCGCCCGTCCGACCCTGCCCCCCCCCTAAATCGCCGCTGCGAGCGAATCCACCTCCGCCGGGACCGGATCCGACGAGCCCGCCCCCTCCCGCCCAGGCTGGCGGCCCCTTTGTCGTCCCCAGCCGTCGTGCTCTCCGCCCGGGGCCCCGCTCCACCCGCCCCGCGGCGTCGACTCCCGCGCCCGTGGAGGGCGGGGCGGACCTCCGCTGCTGCCCGGCCCGGCGGCCGTCCGGCCTCCCCGGTTGCTCGGCCACTCCCCACGTCGGGCTGCGGCGGCTGCCGCTCAAGTCGGGGAGGTTCTGCTGCCCTGGGAGGACCGGCACCCCCGGACCTCCCCCCCGTCGTCAAGCCTCCGGTGGGGGCGAGCCATGCCGGCGTGATGACGTGGAGTGCTCCATGGGGGCCTTCATGCGCCTCCATCGACTTTGGTGGCCGGCGGTCCGGAGGGCGCCGCCCCAACGTCCGCTACCGCCTTGGCACCCCGGGGGCCGCACCTAGTGGCGAGGCCACCGCCGAGGACCTCGAAGAACGAAGAAGGGTGCGGGGATGGTGGGAGAGGGAGGTGCGCTCGGGCGGCGCTGCCGTCCTCCCTCTCCGCATGCCGCTCCTTCTCCTCGCCCCGCGGTCGTCCGGCGGGCAAGTTCCGGGCCGGTTGGGAGGGACCCGACACATACAACCAGGTGACGACGAGATTGTCCGGCGCCCGCCCTCAAGTTCGTCGTACCTTGATGCCCCGCGGCTCTGCGAGCCACCTCCCCTCTCGCCGGCGCAGTCCCTGTGGCGGGCTAAGGCGGCGATGGAGGAGCGCTGCGCCCGGGCACCTACGGGAGGAGGAGGCATCGCCGGCGGCGAAGCGCGATGCGCCCGTTGGGGTGGCAGCTCCGCCTCGGCCGCAGACGGTGCCCGGCGCTGCACCGCCTTGGTCCGCGGCCGGCACCGAGGATCCGTGCGCCTCTTTCCTTAGGCCCGGGGCGTGTCCCGCAGCCCAACGTCGGCAATGATGGGTTCAGGCTGTCGTGCGTCGTCGTCGTTACCTCGGTCGCCTGGCGATGCGCCGCCACGGCGTCGCCGCCCGTCCCGCCCGGAGCTTGTGGGGCTACGCTTCAAGCGCCTAGCGCCGCGACCCGCGTCGCCGCCCCGCGCCACTCCCGGCGTGTTGCCTTGCCTGTCCGGGCTCCGGCCATCGTCGCGAGGGCATGCACCGTGGCCGCTCTCCGGCGTGCAACCGAGGCTCACCGCCCCGCCATCCACGGGCCTCGAACAAGGAAGCGGATGCCCTCCCGTGACGTCGCCACACCACGCTTTGCCTCCGGACGACCGACGTCACCGCCCACACCACCATCGTCGCCCACCACCAAAGGAAGCCACCACCTCGACCCCTGCCTACATCGACACCGACCCGCTTGTGCTCGGGCCTTGTGGGGGCGCGGTTGCTCCAACCTGGACCCCGATGCTCGACGAGCTCCACCCCCTCAGCGCCCGGCTTCGATCCACCTCTTTCGAGCCCGTGGAAGTGTCGACTGGGCACCCATCACCTTTGGGGGATGCTGAGGAGTTCGACGCCCAGACGGGGCTGACGGACGGGGCGGCGGAGTACGCGCCCTCTGGCCCGTCGCCGACCTTCGAGGAAGCCGCTCCCTCGGAACCGCCTCCGGTGTCTTCAGAAGACGATGCTCCCACTGCCTCGCTGACCTTGGCGTCCCGGCAGCAAGAGATCGAGGATTTGGTGTGCGTGCCACTTGCATCGCCCCTTATCAAGACGGGCCCGCGGCTTCGTCGGTCGCGCACTCCAGCCTCCACGCATACGCTGCGTCGTAGTGACCGTATCAAGTCGCGGCCAAGGGCTGCTAATGTGACCTTGCAGGCTCAGAAGCTCTTGCTTCGGAAGTTGGGCGAGGAAGTGCCCGAAGGGGAGGCCCCGATTGCCGTAGAAGAGATGGTCAAGGCCGCCTTCGGGGGGTATGCCGCCGACTAAGCGGCGCCGTTTCGAGATGCTTCTTGAGGGACGGTTTGACCTCTCCGCCATGGACCTCAACACCGAGGGCCTTGCCGAGGAGGTCGCCTAGCCATGCCTTCGGTCGCCTTGTCGCAAACTAGTCCATATGTAATCCCCTCGATTTTGTATCCAGTAGTTGTTAGGTTCCGCCTCGGTAATTGTTTGGTTACCGTGGTGCCTTGTTGTTTGAACTTTATTCTCGCTTAATGAAAAACGCGCGCGGCGTGTTCTCAAAAAAAAAAAAAAAACTAAAAGATAGATTGAGTAGCAAACCTAATTTTCAACTTGAACAAGAGGCATGGTGAACCTAGCAAATCTTGCAAGCAAGCACACAATACACAAGAGATGATTGTGCATGCGTTATTGATGTCTCTGTTGTACTGTGTAATTTAAAAAAATGACACCTTAGGACAAGTTAGTAAGGGGAACCCTATATTTTACTACTTTTAAAATATTATTCTTTTTGCTAAAAATAAAATAAATATCCCACACAAACACGAACACCACCGACCCCGCTGCCGGGCCATGGGTCGGGCTAGCCCAACATAAGCCGGAATATTCATTCGTGTTGGGGAAGGAAGGGAAGGATTCTTTGGGTGCGTTTGCGAGGGTGTGCCTTGCCGGCCTGACCTAGTCCGGTCCAAATGGTGCAAGTGCTCGTGGGGTCGGATCGGGTCCGACCGGGTCCCGATGGTTTCCGGCCGTTATCCATCCGGAGGTACCCCGATCGATCTCAATCCCGAGTCTGCTCGAAAGGCTTCTTGTATATTTGTTTGTTGGTGCTCGAGATTAGGGAGGGTTTTTTCGCTGGTTGGGGATTGAGATTAGGGTTTCGTCGTGCCTCGTCGAGATGACCACCCCGTCGGAGCCGGCACCGGCGCGCTGCGTGGGCGGGGGAGAAGAGGCGCAAGACTGTCGCCACGCCATCTCCACCTCTCGTCCTTGGCTTGTCATCCTCCGACGATGAGTCTCATACTCGCAGCCTCGGCTCCGTTTTCTCAGCAGAAGACGACATTGACACAGACGAGGCATTTCAACTCTACCAGCAGCTCCAAAAGAGAGATGGCTTCCTCGATATCATGCGCAGTACCAGCACTCGCATGGGGGACAAATACACAGAGGAGACTTACAAACGCCTCTGCGAGCTTCGCTACAGGGACTGCAAGGTCCGTTATGTCGCTCTACTGTGTGTGTGTATGTTAATTATCATTGCACCTTAAGCCGATCCCATATATTAATTATGATGAATGATCCATTGCATGCAGATCCTGATGGGGTATGGTCTCATCAGCAAGGCTGCCTATGACGCTTTTGAAGAACAACTGTTATGTGATGATTGCCCGTGGGATGACATCTTTGAGCCGGGTCCTAGCATCTTTGGTTGGTCCTATGACCCCAGAGTCATTGATTTTGATGGCTTGATGACTACCAGCGCATACTGCCTACCAGAGTTGTGCGTACCTAATTTCTTTGCCTTAATTTGCTTTTTGCAGAATTTTTATTTACTTATAGTTTTAATGGGTATCCAATATAAACTGTTGCTGCAACTGTATGACCATTGCTAAAATCTACCTTTCTGTTTGTGTATGACAATATCTATAGTCTGTAATGGTTCAATGATTGTATTATGTGTTGCTCGGCCAGTTTAATGTGCAGCTTTGCTTCTTAAAAGTCTTTATTAGTTAATTTTGTTTGTGCAGAAAAAAAAAGAATTCCATACTCCATAATGTTGTTGATATAATTTTGTACTCCATAATGTTGTTGATATAATTTTATTACTCAGCACCTCTTTGGATTGACAGCTCTTATTCGACTAAAAGTAACTTACTGGGAAAAAAAAAAAAAAAAATCTGAATTGCATGCCGTTTAGCCAGCCTCTAAAATCATTTTAATTTGTTGGAACTTTTTGTTCCAATTGCTTGCACACCCAGCCTTATCTTTGAAGGAACTTTACTTTTGATTATTTAGACATGACTAAACATGTTTCTTTTCTTTTGAATCAAAAGTTTTGGTAGTTAGCATTTTCTTTCTTTTCTGGCTCTGTGGTGTCCAACAAGCTGCAGTATGCAGTTCTCCATTCCCGAACATTGTTCTTGGCTAACATCACTTATGTGTATGTGTATTAGTTCCGATTGGTAGTGCAGACTCTTGATACTAGTCAGCTTACACTTTTATTTTGGTTCTGAAGTTTAAGCAAACCATAAATTTTAGGGCCACAACAGTGCAGTGTACAGTGCTATCATGGCAGTCCATATCTGAAAATAGGATACCATAACACAAGCAAACCTGGAAAAACATTTGAAGCCTGTACTTGAAGCCATTTGAGTCCTCATGTATGTGCAGGAGCTATATTTCTGTTCCTGTACTTGAAGCCTGTATTTTTGGCAAACAGAATGGCATGTTCTTATTGTTCTTGGTTTGTTTTTGTTAATTGTAGTAACTGAATCTGTTTTTGCCAATATATTTGTGCTCGATACGTTCTTTATTCCTTTTTCCCAGCATTTATGTAGTTCTGAAGCTCGGAACCTAATCGCACTTAAATTAAAATAAGAGTTACTCAAGGACCAAGTTACATAAAAAAGATCGAATGTCCATTTTTGCCTATGTACTTTGATTGCATGCTTCTAGTACTGTTACTTGACTAATGTATTAATCGCTTCACTCCTTTGGGTAGCAGGATTTTTATGAGTATCGTCATTGGGATGAGTACTGTTTGACTCTTAGCAATTACAAAACTGATCATGAGTATGTCAAGTATTTTGATGAGATGTCAAAGAAGATGAAGGTATGCATCATGTGTCTATCTTGGCTACTGAAAAGAGCTCAGCATTAGTGCTGTAGATTGATTTATTTTGACTCTGACGACAAAATTTTCACTGTTTGATAGTGGGTTGAAGAGTCTATGCGTCTGGACAAATTTAAGGTAAGCCTGAACAATAGAAGACAATGTAATTGAGATATGTGCTTTGTTTAGCACCATGATAACTTCTTAATTTGATCTTTAGTTTGAAGATATATTTGAGACAAGAAGCCATAGGCAAGCCTTGAAGATCGCGGAAGGTTCACCACATTTGACATATGCTTTAGCTCAACGTGGCTACGAAGTAAAATCCCTTTGTTTTGTTGACTTGCGGTATCTGACAACAGTTATTGTTTATACACATTTGACGATTTCATTCTCTTGACATAGGAGTATGTGTTGACCGTGGCCTACAAACTTGATACAGAGGACTATGCTCGTGTTTATTTTGAGGTTTGGGAGCGAGTCTGCTGTAAGAAAGAGGTTAACAGGAAGTCTTGTGGGATATATAAATCGCTGATTATGTTTGTTTGCGTGTAGTCCTTGTTGCCTATGTTTAGTTTTTTTTTTTTTTTTTTTTTATGTTTACTTGTCCGAGCAGATGAGTTTTGACGATGCTTTGAAGTCAGCCCTTCCGGCATTTGAGCATACATGCGCCAGTAGGATCAGAGGTCAGCTCGCGGGATATCATAACCTGGTGCTTGATGAAGTAAGTTCTGTTTATCCACTTGTGTTAGGCAACTTTGGTACTGCTTGTTATTAATTAAGATACAGTGCTAATATATAACTTGTGTTTCTCTTTGTTAGTTTAAAACATGCATTGGTCAGGTCCCAAGCGATGTAAGTACATATGTTATTTTGGGTATATGTTGTATGTTAAGAACTACTGCCATGTTTTTCCTTTGATCTCTTTGGTTGCCTTTTTAGGTTACAGATAAAGACAAAGTCTTAAAGCTTATTACCGATGCAGTTCACAAGATAAAGGTTGTTTTTTCAATGGAGTAGTTTCTTGCCTGGGTTGGGTAATATGCATCCCTGCATGAATTTAAGATTTATAATTGAGTACCTATTTGTTTTTTCAGTCTGCTGAAAGACCAAAATATTATCTGGATTTTGTCCAGAAGAAGATTGAGGTTGCACAGCGGCTCCAGTTGTATCCTGCAGGTACTCATGCGTTCCTGGAGCTATAGGGTTTATACGTGTTGATTGGATAAACAAGTTTGGCATGTCTTGACAGTTATATGCCTGATTTTTTTGGTTTGTTGCAGATGAGGGCATCACATCCGAAATGTTTGAAAATATTCCATCGATGCTCAAGTAATCCGAAGTGCCTTGTGACTACATAATTAACCCTAGTAGCTGTGAACTTGTTGCTGGTTCATGAAGGTGGCTGTACTTGTGACATATTTGCTTGTTTCAGAAAGATGCTGTAGTTATAACTTATTGCTATGCTGATGTTGAATCTGCTAGATGATCTCGAACATATATAGTGCTGTACTTGTCACACTGCAGTTCTCACTAGGAAAATTGTCTATCAATTTAGATTCTTTGATCCTTTTTTCCTGAGTTGCTGTATATTTTGCCATGGCTGTTCTCACTAGGAACTGTTCACTAATTTGGAGATATATTTCAGAATGCAGGATAAAACCATTGCCTAAGTGGGTGCTTCTTTTCCTGCCCTAGGTACTGATTTGCCATGTAAAGTTCAGTCTTCCTTCTGGCATTATCTGGGTTTAATCCTTTTCTATTTTTCAGTGCTTGTGTTTATTTGTGTTGTCCTAATTTGTGTTTTTTATTCATTTTTTTGTTACCTTGATAAATGTATTTGTGTTTTCCTGCTAGCAAAATTTAGTTACACATCTGTTTGGTGTCCAGTAGGAATTGTTTTTTATCACTACCTTTATGGACATCCCAACTTAAGTTAACTCAGATAAATACTTGGGCTGCCATGGATTGATGAATTGTGGCCATTTAAATCAGATACTCTTGATTATTAGACACTGAATGTAATGGATAAAATTATTTAATGGTCAATTGCCATGGATTTGATGAATTGTGACCGGTTAAATCAGATAACAACTCTTGATTATTAATATAGTGGATAAAATTATTTAATGGTCAATTTTACATACAATTTTTCATTACTAATGGATCTGAACTTGGTTAGTCTTGCCTGTTTCCTAAGGATAGGAGTGCAGGAGCCTGCTTGAGACTTTTTGAGCGGAAAAATATTTGGGCTTCAAACAATGGGATTGGAACTACTCTACTCTAAAATGCTTATCTTGTTGATATTATCTGTCCTTGTTTACTTTTATTGGCTAAAATCCCAAACTACTCCGCCTAATTCAAACAATAGGATTCCTGCATTTATCAAGAAGGCAAGCGATTTTGGCTGATGACTGATTTGGATTTCGCCTAATTTAATAGTATTCTGTGAGAAAGAATAAGTAGTTGAAATAAGATACGCCAAGATAAGAGAACACTGACATATTATCCGTGGTAAATCGCAGCCATTATATGCTGTTCGTCAGCAGTATAATATAAGCCGACTTGAGGAAGCGGTTTTTCTGCTCCTAGGAGCATGTGCTCCCACCTTCTAGACCACAGGATACGCATTGTGATCCGTGCTAGCACACTTCTCGTGCAGTGTGCATTGAAAAGTGTGCTAGCACGGATCACAATGCGTATCGTGTGATCCAGAGGGTGGGAGCACACGCTCTTAGGAGCAAATTTAACTTACACGCCGACTTGACAAGCGACCCTAGCTAGCAGCAATCATGCACGCATGCATGCATGCAAAACTGATAAAAGCTCCAATGGCCGGCTGTGAAGTGTGAAAAATGTCATCGTCTGCATGAATACGACCTTGAATTTCGCCACCACCCATCGATCACATGGCGCACAGCTTGCACATCACTGATCAGTACGTGTAGGAGCAGTCATCACACACAGCATTCGGCAGGTAGCCACGCAGGCATGTTCAGAGAATGCATGACTGGCTGGCTCATGTTGTGGCTGCTCAGACACAGACAGCAGAAAGACAGGGTGTATGCACTAGTGGGTGAGAGTGAGACTAGCTTGCAATCGAACTAGGCATGCAGGCAGCAGAGATATTAGAGCGCACACACATGCTCCTCTCTGAATTTTGCTGCTTTGTGTTCGGGTGGTAGGGGATGATTGTCTGGCAATATAAATGCACAGCGCTGAACTGCTAAGCGATTCAGGAGTTACTCGAGCATTTTGTTTGTTTGTTTTCAGAGGAATTATGCATGGGTAGCCATGAAACGCAAAATGTTATTTAACATAGCAGGTATATATGGCCGACGAGTCTGACTGACTCTCCTCCTGTATCCACGGTGCACGGTGTTGTCTTGTTCAAGATGCATGCTCGATCTCCCATTCCCCAGGTCCCAGCCTCCCAAGCAGGTTTGATCGATCGAGGCCGCCATGATCAGTACCTTTCTTCAGAATCGGCACAGTCCGAGTTGGATCCACATGAAGACGAGGACGACGTTACTGCTTCAACTCTATCCACTAGCAGCTACAAATTTCACTGGGACTTCCTCGACGTACGTGCATGCCATCATATCATATGGCTTCAGAGTTTGGAGCACTCCTAGTTCGACGGGCATTTTCCCACTCTAGGTTTCAGCTCGATCTCATGAGAGTTCGTGTACATCTGACTTCTGACAACGTGCACTTTAATTACTTATTTCAAGAACATTGCACATACCTATATCTAACCTAAACCTCTATCGCTCTTGGTATAAATACTAGTACACACGTATATCAGCCTGTCTTCAGAGAATTATCTACTATATCTTTTATATATGCCGTAGCAATCACCATCTTTATATATATATATATACAAGTTACCTCTCTCTCTCTCTCTCTCTCTCTCTCTCTCTCTCTCTCTCATGTAAACACACACACACACATACATACTCGATCTAAGTTCTTTTGTTACTATCGACTGATCAGTAACGTCCATTTTGAGCTCAATCAAGACAAAAGGAGAGGGGAGGAAAAAGGACAGAGATTCTCCTCCTTGCCTCCTCATGTGAGAGCCAGGCTAAAAGGTTTGGGACTTGGCCGCCCGGGAGCCACTGTCCACTTGTCCGTTAGTTGCTCCCAGCTCAAGGAGGCCCTCAGTACCAGCGTAGCATCAGATATCCCACTACTACTTGTTTGGAGTATAAATAAAGGATTTTTATTTATTTGCCACTCTTACGGATGCAACAATCTAGCTATAGCAACCCAACGGATGAAAACTAGAGGATAGGCTTCTCCTTCTGCACGCCACTCATAAAACTGCTAGCAGCTTACCAAGCACGCCACTCTCTGCTGGGATCTATGTGAATACCTAAAAATATCTATCTGATCCGGCCGTTCATTCAGCTCGATCAGAAGCAAGGTGATCTTCATTTCCCATGCATGCATGTTCCTCTCCCCAAAACTTGTTTCTTTCAGTGCTTCCCTGAAGCTTGAACACCCTAGTTGCACTGTATATTAGTGCTCTCTATCCTTCTCATATTTTTCTTACTAGATCTCCATATATATATATATATATGTCGTTCTCTAAGGTATCTGTAAGTTCTCAAGCTAGCTGCTATCTATAGGCACTCCTAGTCCTTACTACCTTCTCTTTGATTCCTTACTTCTGACATGTATCTATCCCGTTGTTTGGAAAGTGGAAACTCTAGTGGTTTCGTTGCCTTTCTGCAGATATCTGATCCCAAGTTCGGTGGCCAGCAACATGGCGGATGATGATCCAGTGGACGATGAACACCCTATATCCTACATCGCTAATAACATCATAAATGTAAGTGTCTTAATTAGTATATCATTCGTTTGAGAGTGGAAAGATGTAGCAAAGAAATACACTTCATATCCAATTGCCTTAAATTTAACATATATCTTTTCCAGGATAACAAGATGGCAGAAGTGTTTGGCATGGTTTCAGTCCACGACCATCAGTACCAAATGGTGACATTCCCCTACCACTACAACAAAACTATCACTGAAGTTTTGCACCAGCCCCGACTGCAAGCACAAGCTAGAGTGGCCGCACCGTCCCTAGCCTATGAACCGGTGTTATCCCGATTGAGCTTTTCTTTTCGCCAAAACCACTCAGGCCTCTCTTCTTGCTGGAGCTTGACTTGTATGTCTGTTTTCTGGTTTCTCGTGCCAGAATTAACGTTCTTGACCTTGTAAGGCCTCTTCTTGACCTTGTAAGGCCCTCCCTCTCTGTCTACATCCCCTCCGCACAACCGACTCCCTTCTTTCTTGCTACGTGCAGGGTCAGTCTCACCATTGCTGTGTTCGCTAGCCTCCAGCATCCACCTACTTCCTCCTCCCATCTATCCCTCCTGAGCTAGTTGTTGATCCCATGTAATAACCATGTTTGATTGGTATAAAAAGTTGAAGTTGCTTTATTTTAATGATGGTTAAATTATTTCTACTTTATTGTAAGAGTAGTTCGGTGTGTGTTATCTCCCCGTGGATTTTTGTGCAACACAAGAACGCACATATGCAAACATTCATTCACTTATTTATTTATTTATATTAAATGACCTCAAGTTTTGCAAAAAGATACATGCACATTACAATGGCCTGTAAACAACTTCGGCACGTAGTGTCCTGAATTAAAGCCTCTACTACTTTTGTTGTAAAAAAAGCTTTGATTTGGGCCAGAGTTCTACTTTTTATGGGTCTGTTTTTCCCATTCCATATCTTCATCCCCTCCTCCCACCCATAGCCGTCGGGCTCAAGCATGAAGGTTGCCAAGGAGGTTGAGCTACCATGAGACAATGCTAGGGATGCCGGCCGAGCTTAGTTAGGAGAAGGTACATGGAGGTTGAGCACACATGGAGGCCACCGAGGAGCGTTGTTTAGGCGCTAGAGAGACGGGACGGTGACAGGTAAGATTAAGCTCCAATGGACCGGAAATTGGTCGAGGAGGATGCCTAGGGGAGACCGAGCTTGGGTAGTCGGATCCGCACAAGGCGTGCGGTGCATGGAGGAGGTGCGATAATGGATGCGAGAGCATAATGGGGCCTTGTGTGGTGACCTAGGAATGTGAGGTAGGGGTGGGGGGGGGGGGGATATTGGGGTACTCTAGTTTTGGGTCCTTGAATACCTAGGGAGCAACGATATGTCACCCAAAATAGAATAGGGAGGAATATGACCCTGAAAAAAACGTTCGTCTTAGGAATCTGGACACCTTTATTTTTTTTGAATTTGGAAATGTGGCCTCAAAACAAAACTTTGTTAGGAATCCGGCCTTCCGTCGGTTTTGAGGCCTAACATTGTTAACTACGGGGTAAAAAGACCATTTTACCCCCTGAGTAAAAAAAAAAAACAGAGTTTTGTAACAATATATGTGTGTGGTTATGTAACAATATATGTGTGATTATATATGCCTGGTTGAATGTGTGGTCGAGTTACTCTAATAGTGCCAACAAAAACTATTGCAATAGGAATGGTCTATTGTGTAATTTACTACAAAAACAGAAGCTTCTTACACACGAGTTTTGACTGTTATTAGATGTAGAGCCATCGATAGTGAACTAGTGATCAATCCTTTTCTAGTTTCTACCTTATCTCCACATTTTTTCTCACACTGCATCCACCCAATGTACCACTCGTCGTCCCTCTTTTTTCCCCAAAGGATGACGTGGAAGTAGCTATGCTGTTGGGAAATGGTAGAAGGTGAGCTATGCTGTTGGGAAATGGTAGAAGGTGGCCGGTCTGTGTGTCGATCCATCGATCGCACAACCTCCTCCATTACAAATCGTAAATTGTGTTTAAATTTTTTGTAGATACATATATATAGTTGTCGTTATATAGTAGTTAGATATAGGTAGGTCAAAATACATATTAAAAAAAAAGCTAAAATGACTTATAATTTGGACCGGAGGTTTTGTGTAGTACGTACTCCCTCTTTCCCGCAATGTGTCAAGAATTAAGGAGCCTAGGGACAAACCTATACAACCCTAAAAGGAGTCAGCAATTACCTTTAAAATGGACAGGTCATTAATGCCCCGTCTTTTGGATTAAAAAGAAGCAATGCCACACGCATTGTGAGGAGGGGCGTCGAAAGGATAAGGCTAGCTAGTGCACGGGCCAAGTGGCTTCACATGATGGGAGTCTGCGCCTATGTGTGAAACCCGAATCACTAGCCCAACGACAACATTAAGGGACACCGCTCCGGTCCTTGAGCGACACACATTGCGGGACAGAGAGAGTATGCAGCTGCGAAAAAGTTGTATTATTATTTCTTCCCCGGTCCTCAGATAAACGTACGTGCAATAATAATAATTATTTGGCCACGTACTTGCTTCGATTAAATACAGTGTAGTGCACACAGAACTGCATGCATGCATGTTTGGCGCCGCGTACGTACGTACGTACGTAGCCCGGCCAAGTCGCTAGCTGATGAGCCCCGACCCGCAAATGCAAACACGGGAATGCATGATAAAGTGGAATGCATGATATATTCGTACTACGTACGTACGTGCATGCATGAATATATGATATAGCTATCAGATCGATCGAGTTCAGAGATGAGATCTACTACTCCTATAGGGAAAGGCATGCAGCAATGGCACGGCAAGAGATTGTACTACGTACGCACGCACTTCTCATGATTGGCGCCACACAGGATCGATCGGTGGATCGGGATCTCGTTTGTCGTCGTCCATCTGTTCATCGATTCGTCTGTGATGAGAATATATAAGTGATAGATTGATAGATTCCCTTGTTCCTGGTTGCCTGTCGAATTCCAGTGTCCAGTAGCGTGGTGGATTCAGATCCTCTGCAGTCAGCGTCGTCGTCTTCAGTTGACGAATCCGTGTAGCCGGCTTTCCTCCATTTTTTCCCCTGCTACTACCTCGGAGCTTGGACCACACTTGTATATATATATAGAATTTCAGGATTTGTGTTTGTATTATAAATTGTGGGAGTATGTCGTTATAGTTTCGCATACATATACCTGCACGTTGTCCATGAGAGCCATCATGCATGTGGATACCGTGTAAAAAAATTACTTTACAGACACGTCTTTGAGTTAATCACACACACGCGTAAAGGCGCGTCTGTAATAAGGTGTCTGTGATAAGGATTTATTACAGACGCGTCCGTGCTCGTCTGTGATAAGGATATATTACAGACACACGTCGATAAACAAACGTCTGTGATATAAACCATACGCTGTCTATGATATAAACAAGACGCGTCTGTAGTAAGACTTAACTACACACTAGCTTACCTCTTAAGCGTGCGGAGTAACAATTACGATACAGACTCTCGTACACATACGTGTCTGTAATAACAAATTACTACGTACACAAAAAGCAATCCCTTTACACAAATACAACATAGATTAAAGTTCAGTTACTCTCCATAAACAAAAAATGCACATGGCACCGATCAACCCAACTAATAGTGACTATGCCATGGCACCGATCAACCCAACTAATCGTGACTAATTATGACTATGCCATGGCACCTATCAGCCCAACTAATTGTGGCTTTGCACTGAATGTTCCTAGCTTGTGCTCTTCATCCTTTGGTGGTTATCTTTATTTTTAATATTTATTTCATGTGCACTCTGTTGCAGGTTAAGCAAATAATAGCCACTGCTGGGGCTTCAGTTAGCCAATTTAGAATCCATCCATCAAGGACAACAACACCGGTTCTAAATTTGCAACTAGGCTCTGCTGTTGGCTTGGCAGGTAAACAAAGCAAATTTAAACTTTCCCTATGGTGAAAATTGTTGAGTCGTACCAAACTCACTGGTTACTCGTCATATCTCTGGTCTTGGTGATATTGGCATATTGATCTTTCTATAGATTATCTAATCACCAACTTGAGGTTCAACAAGATCTCATTACTATGGGAAAAATGAGAGATTAGGGCCTTGTTAATCACCAACGTGTGAGTTGTCTTATGTAATTTCACTCCACTTCCTTACAGTGTATTTGAGCAATATATTCAATGATTGAAAATTGAAACTATAACTATCAATCAAAAATTTACAAATTGTTCAAAATTTCATCCTGTAGTTTCGCAAAGATTCATCATGTAGTTATTTGTGTTAAAACAAATATCTGTATTAATAAGAAACAGACCGTGGAACAACCATGTAGCTTAAGTCAGGCATAACTGAAACATAACTGGACTATGGAATTCCCCAGATAATATAAAAGTGTTGTCAAGCTATATAAAGTTTTCAAGATCCCCAGGTAAAGCTTACTTCATATGTCCTTTTCCGCAGAAGTGGTGCATCGGGCTGAAGGAGAAGGAGTAGACCAAGGAAAAAAAGTGATGGCTTCAAGGGTTTAACCCAAATGAGATGTTAATGTTGTATGTGTTTGAACTTTAATTTTTAATGATCTGAGATGTTTTGTGAGTCTTTGAGAGTTTTTTGTTTGCCGGTTCAAACCGTAAACTGGTAACCCGTGGTGCTTTGCATAAAAACTATGAGAAACTTTATCTGGGGCTTCACCTAGAGTGGTCCAGTGTGAAACTCTGTCACCAAACTCAAGGTTAGTGTCAATTATGAGCTTAACATCGTCCTAAATAAAACATTAGAAGGTTAAGGTCAAAGCACCAAACTAATCAAGAATGCTCCTTTCCGTATGCTAAAACAATCAGAGTGCAGATCTCAGTAATAACGTACTTCAATACAACAATTATATGTTTAGATTAAGGACAATAATTTTTATTTTTAATGCCAGAGTATTCAATAAAAGATTTAGATTTGTTTCTGCAATCCATTCCATATTGACGGAACATGTTACACAATGAGACATATGCTACAGGCAATTACAACGCTGAAAAAAATTAAGATTAAGATTACAATGCAATTCCTTTGTTCTCTAATAGTTCTGTCGATCGGCATACATTTGATCCCATCGAACATGCTGTGCCTCATGGAAACAAGATCCTGAATCACCTTCTTTGCTCTACCATTGAAATTCTTCATCTATCCAGTTCTTCAAATCACAAGGCTGCTCAACTTGGGAGCACGCCGGAACCTTCCTCCTGCATCTGGACCAGACCAGCAACAATTGAGAATTGGGGGCCAATCCATGCCGGCATGTTAGCCATGTCCTCACTACAATGCCATCTGAATGATGTTCTAGCAAAGTGTTTCAAGCTACACCAAATCCATGAATAAATAAAATCAATCCTCGATTCAAATCAACCCTAGCCCCAACAGCTCTGTACTCACCTCCATTGCTTGCGCCGCTTCATGAACACCAAAACATGACGCTCCAAGATCCGGCGCTACCCCTCTTTGTCGCGTCAACCTTCTCCCTCCCCTCTCACTGGATCCATCCATACGAAGACACAGGCACTATCGCTGCTGCTGCCACCTGATGGGGACACGGGGAGACAAATGAAGCAGGATGGGGAGGGAGAGGGAATTAATGGTCGCCCGGGGTCCCGGCCGGCTTGCTTCCACGGGCGCCCTAAGGGACAGTGGAGCTGAGGGATGAGATCGACGCGTGAGGGTGGTTGGCCAATGGATATATGCAGCTTGGCCCATTGCTCTCTACCGCATTCAGTCAAGGTCCTTCATCCTCTCCTATTCACGGCGACCACTTTCCCTGTTGTTGTGCGCGGCTCTCCCTCCTTCGTTCTCCTCCATGGCGCAACAAAGGAGTGGTGGCACAGTGCCTAATGGAGTGCCCCCCTCATCACCTACTTTGATTGCAGGTGGCGACATGTGGTGTGGCATGTGTCCACGGTGACGGAGAGCTTGGGGAGAATTTTCTATCGTTGACCCTTCCATAAGGCCAGTTAGGGTTTTGTGATTTGGTGAAGGATTTAGTTGGTTCTTCATTGTGGTTTCAATTCATTTGCCGAGGAACAAAGGGTGTCCTTTTTCTACCGGAAAGAAGAGTACATGGATCACCTCGGGGATTTGGCAAGGGAGGGAGAGTTGGTGGCCCCAATGGGGGAGAGAGGGGGAATGCAAATGTTCAGCCTTCAATGTTGAACCAGAAGCATCACAGTTTAAAGATACAGGTCGATCTGGGGCAGCAATGGTGAAGAAAGAGGCAGTATGTGTCCCTAGCGGACAATAAGGAGTGCTGCTGCTGCGAGCTTTATGTCTTGTGTGTGTTGTAGTCCTGTTTGTCCAGTTTTTGATGCTCATTTTATTGTTAGTGAAGTGAAAATTAGTTGACTCCATTTAGCTGTGATGTGTTAGTGATACTAAGTTGTTTCACCTATGATGTGCTAGTGATGCTAGATGGTGTGAGTTGCAGTGAGAAACAAATGTATTTTGGACCTCTATGTTTAATCCAAGTTGTTTCAATTGTTCAAACTATCGAATGTTGGTCTCATTGAGTAGGAGTCACCGCTTTAGGTTATGTTTTTGAAAATAATACATTTTCCTCTCTATTTTTAGGCTAGGAAAATTGTTGGTTCAACTGTACTTGTGAAAGCTGAAGATAGGCTAAAAATTGAGGATGATGATTCTATTCGCTCTTGTTGATTCTATCCGTTCTCCTAACTCTCAACTAGATCTAATCTATTACATTGGAAAGTCTAACCCTAGATCTACATTGAAGAGAGAGAGTTTCTTACATTGGAACCCCTCTCTAATCAATGAGATGAGATGAATAATGAATTAAGGTTTCAGCGGTGAGGTATGCCTCTGTATTTATAGTCCCGAGGATGAATCTTAGTCGTTGGATCAAACCAACCTAAAACCGACTTACATCAACGGCTAGATATGATTCGACGATCTTATAGGTCGGTGGAGGAAGCTTCTAGAAGCTGGACACGTGGAGCCTCCTCGAGAGGGCGGGCGACCCCACCTACTGGCCGCGCGGCCCCACATCTTGGAGTGTGGGACCTTGCTTGTGCGAGGTGTCTCCTTCTGTCTTTTAGGTCCGTAGAATTTATACTAATGGCCTTGATTCGTATCTTTTGGACTCCAAATGTGACAAGTAATATGTCTGCATTTCGATAGTCTCGATGAGCTCTTCACAATGGTGCAATCTAACCCATCATTTAAGATACTTTTATTCAATGAAAACCTGCAAGACAAATGAAAACACCAAACTCGTGGAACTTGTTAGAATCAAGCCCTACATCTAGTGTTTGTGATTCCTTTTGTATCATGTCATGCAAAAGTTGATGGTAGAAAGTTGACATTAACGACCGTCGACAAGAAGCCCAGTGATTTAGGATGAAACAACGAGAGAAGGTGATTTAGGATCATGTCATGCAAAACTGGATAGATGAAGAATTTCAATGGTACAACAGAAGAAGGTGATTTAGGATCTTGTTTCCATGAGGCGCAACATGTTCGAAGTTGTATGAACTTTCACCAAACAATGGGATCAAATGTATGCCAATCGACGTAAACCAAAACAAACTATTAGAGAACAAAGGAATTGCATTGTAATCTTAATTTTTTTTCAACGTTGTAATTGCCTCGTGGCATGTGGCTCATTGTGTAACATGTTACGTCGAGATGGAATGAATTGCGAAACAAATCTAAATATTTATTAAACACTCTAGCATTAAAATAAAAAATTGTTGTCCTTAATCTAAACATATAATTATTGTATTGAAGTACGTTATTATTGAGATCTGCGCTCCGATTGTTTTAGCATACGGAAAGGAGCAATCTTGATTAGTTTGGTGCTTTGACCTTAACCTTCTAATGTTTTTACGACGATGTTAAGCTCATAATTGACACTAACCTTGAGTTTGGTGACGAGTTTCACAAGGGCGACTCCGGTGAAGCCCTAGATAAAGTTTCTCATAGTTTTTATGCAAAGCACCACAGGTTACCAGTTTACGGTTTGAACCGCAAACAACAAACTCTCAAAGACTCACAAAACATCTGAGATCATTAAAAATTAAAGTTCAAACACATACAACATTAACATCTCATTTGGGTTCAACCCTTGAAGCCATCACATGATATCACTTTTTTTCTTAGTCTAATCCTTCTCCTTCAGCCCAATGCACCACTTCTGCGGAAAAGGACATATGAAATAAGCTTTACTTGGGGACCTTGAAAAGTTTGTATAGCTTGACAACTTTTATATTATCTAGGGAATTCCATAGTTTAGTTATGTTTCAGTTATGCCTGACTTAAGCTACATGGTTGTTCCACAGTCTGTTTCTTATTAACACAGATATTTGTTTTAACACAAATAACTACATGATGAATCTTTGTCGAAACTACAAGATGAAATTTTGAACAATTTATAAATTTAGATTGATAGTTATAGTTTCAATTTTCAATCATTGAATATATAGCCCAAATACACTATAAGGAAGTGGAGTGAAATTACATAAGACAACTCACACCTTGGTGATTAACAAGGCCCTAATCTCTCATTTTAGTAATGAGATCTTGATGAACCTCAACTTGGTGAGCAGATAATCTATAGAAAAATCAATATGCCAATATCACCAAGACTAGAGATATGACGAGTAACCAGTGAATTTGGTATGACTCCTACAATTTTCACCATAGGAAGGTTTAAATTTGCTTTGTTTACCTTTTTTTTTTTTTTTTTTTTTTTTTGGAGTATAATTTGCTTTGTTTACCTGCCAAGCCAGCAGTAGGGCGTAGTTGCAAATTCAGAACCGGTGCTGTTGTCCTTGATGGATGGATTCTAAATTGGCTAACAGTAACTGAAGGCCCAGCAGTGGCTATTGTTTGCTTAACCTGCAACAGAGTGCACATGAAAGAAATATTAAAAATAAAGATAACCACCAAGTTAGGTAGGATGAAGTGCACAAGCTAGGAACATTCAATGCAAAGCCAAGATTATTTGGGCTGATCGGTGCCATGGCATAGTCATAATTAGTCACGATTAGTTGGGTTGATCGGTGCCATGACAGTCACAAATTACTACACAAAAGCAATCCATGTGGATTTGGTTCCAACAGATTACCACAGACGTGTGTCAAGGACAGCCCGTCCGTAAGAAATTACTACAAACACGTTTTAGTATAACGTCTGTAAAATACTTGGATTTGGTATTTTTTCACATGGTGTGAGTGGTGGGCCGGGCGCACTCGTTTTAAACGGAACGGACGCAGTGGGAGTAAGACCACGATGGGCCTTCCATTCGACTTGTAACAAATCTCCCCAGGGATTGACAGGTGCGTCTTTGGGCCAGTTAGGCTCCTAGCGCGGCCCGGCACCAGATTAATTTTGTTCTCACTTTCTTATTTACTAGTTAAATGACCGTATGCTTGCTACGGGGTAACTAAATTTTGTATAAAAACATGAATCACATGATAAAATAGCAATACTATGAAGATTAAACAATGATATTAAAGTAACATTTAATCCAAACAAATTTTGTTAAAGTAACACAATCAAATCCAAACAAGTTTTGTGAAAGTAACACAATCAATCATGGATTTCGCGAGTTTGTAAACTCTATTTTATGGGCTTTTCTGTAATTCGACTAAGGTAATGTTTTATAGTGGCCGGAAGATATCTTCGATATCCATTTTTTCATGCGCCAATAAATCCACCAAGAAGTTCTTACGATGCATCTTCATACCATCCTCGTATACATGAGAGTGTATGCAGACATTAGTGCTTATCATATGGGCAACAATGCATGTCTTTAAAAATATGCTATTCTCACCGTATGAATAATATATGTACAATATAAATTGAATTAAAAATACATTGTAAGTATTAGTGTATTACCTCTTCTATTGCGTTAGAACCTCCTTCCATACAATATTCTTCGTGAAAATACCATCAACTGCCGCGGTCGCCTTATCCTTACCTTTTTTTCCTTGTTGCATTTCTTTTATTTTTTTCAACACCATTCTTTCTAGCATTTTTTCTTCTCCATCTTTTTGGCCTCCTCCTCCCGTGCGCCAAAGATCCGGCGGGAGAGCGAGGATCTTGATATTCGCTCTTGAGGTGGCTCTAGACATCGCAACATACAACCGACCGTGAGAGAACACCGGTGCGGGCGGATAGACACCCACGTTCGGGATGGTTTGGCCCCGTGACTTGTTGATGTCATGGCGGCTCAACCTGATAGGAAATCGCTTCCTCTTAAACTCGAACGGAACATCTCATCGACACGGGCACGGGGGTATTCGAGGAAGGAATACCCGCTTCCCAAAGATGTGCCCAACCACGATTTCCGCGTCGATTGTATTTCTTGAGAACCCCGCACCAAAGAGCCTTGTACCGCTGTACGTTACCCCATTGGCGGGGTCAATATTCCGAAGCAAGATGACAGACACCCGAGCTTGAGCTTCAAGACGTGTGGAGGCAAGCGGTCCGGGTTGAGACTGTTAAAGAACTCTACCGGATGGTAGTTATGTGGATCATCGACGGTAGAGTCAAAACCGTGATACACCATCTCGCCACCCGAACATATCAATCATTTTCATATTGATCATGTCCACCCAATCGTTACGTGTAGATAAAATCGCCCGTGGTGATGTAGTCTTTATTCACCATGTTTGCGTTTAGGTCCGGATAGATGATGTCGATCAATGAGCGAAGATCCTTCTCGGCATCGCCCGAGTACGGACACGATCTCTTCGAACCGCACATCGCCATCACCGTAAACCTCTTCCGTTCCATTACCAATGCGCAATGTATAATCTGCAAACCACTTTGGGTCACTCGAGCCCTCATGTTGCGGACGAGCTTTAGGTGGCGCATAGATTCCCAAAGATGAGAGCTTCGAGAGAAGTTCCGACTATTTGAGCCCCGGATCCTTCACAACAGGGGAGGACTCGCCCGAATCCCCGCCAAAGACAACCGTCTTCCCACCAAACGAAGGTGGTCCGGCCGGCTCATCGTATCTCGTAGGCTCTTGTCTAGTGCTTCCACGTTTTGCCTCCTTGTCATAGATGCCTCGTCCCATATTATGAGAGTCGCTTGTCGTAGCAACTTGGACGTACCATCCTGTTTTGTGAATCTCGCATCCATCGCCATCTTTAGCATTGAGAGGTAACACGAAGCGAATGGCTCGCCCTCCCACCTCGGCAATATGGATGCCGCGACTCAGATGTTGCCTTTGTAGCCCACGACAATCTTTTCCCGGCTACGTAGTTTCCCGATAAGTGCCCTATACAAGAAGGTCTTTCCCGTACCACCAGGTCCATCCACAAAGAACATCCCGCCCTTTTGGCTGTTGACAGCAACCATTATCTCATCGTAAGCAGACCTTTGCTCGCTGTTGAGTGAGTCGCACAATAACTCATCTTTGGGATCCAGCTCAACTCTACTCTCCTCAAGTATCTCTCGAGGAATACTGCTAGCATTGTCATATGTGTCATCAATTTTTGGAAGAGGCAATTTATCAAACTCCTTCCCCATAGACAAAGACCATGTTTCTAATATCTATCAAAACCATTTGCTTGCACCAGCCGGACATGGATTATTACGGCCGTAGTCCTCGACATTTGCATCGTAGTGCTTTTCCCACAAACCAAACACATCATGTGGCTCACGTAATACTATTATTGTTGCAAATAGCCTTCAGAGAGAGGAAGACATCTCGAATAAAGTAGCTTCCGCTAGACACTCATCCAAAGTATTGTCCTCTTTCGATTAGACCCCTCCTTTGCGCAGCCTTCACGGAATGAAGGTAGCAGCTCTCTCCATCGACGGTCCTAAGGTGTTCGTATGAGGTAGCACCAAGAACATTATTTAGAGGACACGAAGAAAGTAGCGTTCTCCCTCTCGCGGGATGAGCCGATACGACTCTACCAACTTGGAAAACAGAGTTCTTTCTAGGGCTGCGCGAATTTTGCCATTAGATCGCCAAGTGAAATGCTCGGGAAGTCCCGATACAAGATTCCACGGGATGCCTCATGCTTTGCTGTTATAATCAAAATACGCTAGCCATCAACATTGAATCTTCGCGCCCGGCTTATTAACAATCCTCGTCGACCTTGTCCTTTTATGGAATGACACCATGTGCATGCCCGCGGATGAAGTTGCAAAATTTCCGACCGGGTGGATAGTTCTTGCTCAAGTCAAAGCCATATATCCGCCATAGTGCCTCCTCGAGGCGCCACCCAACGGGCCTCTCTATATTGCCCGATCTCATCAACGCCGCCCTTCTTATCGGCTTTGTCGGCCTCCCTCATCACCACCGATGCCCCCGCCATGTCCCTTGTATATGTACTTGAAGATGTACTTTTATCGATTTGATGCTCCCACATGCTTCAACATTTATATGGCGCTTGAAGGTACGCAGCAGACGGTTGTAAGGCACGACCCATCGGTTGTCCAAGAAATGGCCTCGTACCTTTTTCCCGCACGCCCATCATTGCGTCGCCGATAGACGGGTATGAATCCTTTCCTTGTGACGTTGACTCACGTAAATGCTTTAGGGTAATGGTTCTTGCATTCGCCTTTAACCACCGTGCACCCGGACAAAATGGATTAAGCTTCCCACAGGGGACCATGCATCATATGCTTTGTTACCATCTTGTAGAGCTCGGGGTATTTCTTCTTGTTTGGTAGCTCAAGACCGATAATCATGTCATATTGCTCGGGACATGTGAGCTTGTACTTCCGTTCCATTATTAGTAACCGTGTGCATGCGGCAAACCCCTCTTCCGAACTCCACCACATATACGTAGGCCTTCACCTTCCCAAGGATGTCTTTCTCCATCAACATTTTCTTCATTGCATCTAACTTTGCTCTAAAGACTCGTGTGACGAGATCCGGGCGGTCCCGCGGTGTCCGGCCCGGATAAAGTTCATTCTTGATCTCGTCCCCAGCTAGGGTTGCACGTCATCGTGAGGAAGATATCAGGTTTACCATACTTTCGCACGAGCCATTGCATCCATGTACCGGCGCCTCATATCACGGGGGTCCTCCTATGAATGAAGAAGACAACACTGACGCCTTCCGACATTCTCAAAGACTCCCTTCACCCGCATGCATGCTGTCCACCGTGCCTTGATATAGGTCAGCTCTTAAAGAGTCCCGATTGTTCCGTATGTAGTCCAAACGCGAGCTCTCAATCTTGATGTACGTGTCGACAAAGAAATCGTTGGAAAAGTCGGCCGCCATAGAGTATTGATTAAATACATTTGGCCGCATCTCGAAACTTGTAGCAAAGAGTAGTCGCGCACGGATACACACACATTTCCAAGAGGTTCGGCAAGGAGACAATGGTCGAGTTAGTACTATGATATAACAGAACTAAGTTTATATTGAATTAATGAAAAGGGTTCAAGGTACCTCCATCATCATCGCCATCAGCCATACCCTCTTTCTCAGCACGCCTTTTACGGATCTCTCGAGCTCTCTCAACTTCTTCCATAGTAACATTTTTTTTCGGAATGCAATTGTGCCACCCGAGCTCACCCTTTGGGGCGAAAAGCGGGTATGAAAGTGGGTCATAGCACGCCATATATGAGCGGATGCCATGTATGGACCGGTCCGTCCCTTGCAGGACCACGCTATGCTGGAATTGGCCTAGATGCTCACTCCCCTCAACCCAGACGGCGGCCACCTCTTTTGCGATAGGCTCGTTATATGTTCTCTGGTCAAGTCGTTGGTCAAGGTTGAACTCGATACGATAATCCTCGATGTTCTCAACGTGTCCCATACGTCGTAGTTCCGAGAGTAGGGATTCCCATTAAGAATCCCAACCAATTGCTCAATAACTTCCCTATCTTTTTCAAGACCGCTTTACGACACTTGCTCATCCGATGCTCGAGGGACGGATCATCGTCGTAAAAATAAAGCTCAAGGTGTCTCTTTTCAACACCATCCTCTTTACCAAAAGACCGTATGTTATGGTAAATCTGTCCATGAGCACGAAACGTGTAGATACCACAGTTCTCATATTTGTGGTCACACGATCTAGGTGGCGATAGAGAAGTGAAAGAGAAGTGGCCATTGAAATATCGATGTTTGCACGAAAGTGCCTAGCATCGATCCGAGCTTGTATACAACCTAATGAGCTCATCCGGTGTATCGAGCCGAAAGACTAATCTGTCCACTCCGACGGCCAGAAAAACCAGGAGGTTCACCCTCGATCCTCTTTGCAGTGCAATGCTTGCAATTTGGCACCGACTTTAGCATGTGCGACTGATGGGAGATTAGCATAAACCCGGTCATATGGATCCGGGACATCAGGCTCACTATTATCCTGGACATCCGCGTCGTCATTGTGCTCGTCTCCATCCTCGTCGTATTCTGCCAAATTATTGATGTGTTACACGTGCATAGAAAGTTTGAGAGAGAATGTTTTGTTTATTAAGCATTGTACCTTGTCCGGCGAAAAAGTACGCCTCATCCACTTCAACGTCTTCCTCAAATATGACATCCGCGTCATAGTCTGTGCACAACACAAACACATATATGAATGACTCACGAAACATACTGGCATATAAAGTAAACAAAATTGGATAAATTTAGTAAAGAAAATACCATCCTCGACTATATCATCCGGCATATCGGCTTGTGCATCGTTTGGAGGCATTGGTGCTCCATCATCAACTACAAACGGTTGTGTTTGTGTGCCTTTGCAATTACTGGGTGGTGGAGGCATCGAAGAGGTACCATCAACTACAGACGGTTGTGTTTGTGTGCCTGTGCAATTATTATATGGTGGAACAAGAGATTCCTGTGTGACACCATCTGCAGTAACCAAAGGCCTGATTTGTTAGAATAGAAGAGTGAAGATGAAAGTGGCGACAATATACATAACATATTCAATTACCGTTATAAACCACGCTCGAATGAGTATGGTCGTTCGCATCACCGGTATTTCCATTTGCACACCCTCTAGCCCTCCTTCCAATGTTTGCTTCAAAAGCCTGATTGCGACGAGATATAAGGGCATTCCTCTCTCCACTATTGACTCGATGTCTATGTATGGTATGTGCCGCATCAAATTCGGGGGTCTCAACTTCTGGATCTTCAACTACTGACGGAGCGATATAGACAAAGGCGTGCCTCCAAACTCAGGTATCTCCATATCATGCGAAGACGCTTTAGGTGTTTGAGGTGAAAGAGGGAAAATGGGTTGAGGGTTACAATGAGGGCTCTCCATGGCGATTGAGTCTGGATGCAAAGTGGAGGCTCGGTGTTCTCTCATGGACGTATTATATTTTTTGTTAATCTCCTTTCGTTTCAACTTCTCCTCTTCTGGAGTCATTTCTAGAATTCTTGCAACATTGTTGGTTGCATTTTTGCTGCTCGCAACTCACGCCTCCTCTTGTTCATTTGTTCCCTTTTCCTCGAGACATTGCAGCCCTTCGGGCTCTATCATGCTCACGCCTACGCTCTTTTGGACACATGTTATTATTGTCGATAGAACTGGATGCATTTACCACACCTAGTATATAATAAAAAAACTTTTGTCTGAACATTTCATTGATAATAAATGACACACAAAATTTGAAATTACATTATCATATATTTAAACAAAATGTCTTATGCGATAATGTGCAATCATTTTCATATTATTTAAATTAAACTAAAAACCGCACCACGTTTCTACAAAGGCTTACCCACTTCATGATCAGTGGCGTTTGCTAAACTGTCATCAGTATGAACAAGATCTCCAAGGCTGACAGTCTCCTTTGGAGTTAACTCTAGCATTTTTGTAGATTTTTTTATTGCATACAACTCACGTTGCCTCTTGTTGTGTAACGTCCTTTGTCCAGGAGACATTGTAGCTTTCCTTGCTCTATCACAAGCACGCCTACGCTCTTTTGGACACATGAGAAACTGGTTGATGGGACTGGGTGCGTCTTCAGAACCTACATGGAATGACACTAAATTTTAATAATCGTACACGTTTGCAATTCATCAAAAACTTAGGCAACAACCAAAAAAGTATACCCGTTTTATGAACAGTATCGATAACTTCATTAGTTTCCATGTCATAAAAAACACCAGTGTCATCAATGTCACCCAGTTTGCTTGAAGGTACTGAAACATCTACAAATATAAGCAAAAATATGTCATTCTATAGTCATTGGTGTATCCAATAAATACTTTTGACATCCTAACAAGTAACCTGATAATAGTTCCAAACTATCATTGTAGGTTGACTGCCTGTGGAGCCAGTCATTATTTTCATCCATGTCATCAGTTGTATTCTCATTTGCATGTTGAATCATACGCCAAACTGTTGAATCATACTGCAAATTGTTATTTAGAACACGATCTTGGTGATTCATCTGATGCCTCTCACAATGTCTCTTCTCATCAATCGTTGTCTCATATTGGTCTTTTTTTCCCTCTGCCTCTTGTTCTCATTACGATCCACATCTAATGGCGGCAGAGTGTGGTTAGTTTGGTGAGGAGATGCAAACATATAAACATTATGTGAAAATGAAATATACCTCCATGATTTCTATTGGTAAGGTTCCCAAAAGGTACCCGATGACCGGTTGGCCCACGTGTGTCCATCAACACTACCTGTCAACTATGCATGACACCACAAAGCAAAGGACTCTTGCTTCTCAGCGGAGGTAGAGAGCAACAACTCGACAACAAGAATTGCACTTGAAAGCAACAGCTTTGGTACAAAATCTATGAATTTATATAAAAATGTCATTCTTACGTTATTATGATTTATTGGCTCACATAAAATCAACTGAAGCTAAAAAAGAGAGCGATAGGTATATTATCTCTACAAAGTATTCAGCCCAAACCTAGACCAATACAGGCGTGCTGAATCATGAAAATAGTTCATTGTCGGATCATGAATAGTACAGAGAGGCAAAACCTGGATCGCCTTCAGCGTTTGTAGCGAGTCGTTGTTATTCCGGTAGTCTGTTGAAGTCGCCTTAAACAAAAGACTGAAACAAAGAAAATTAGTGTAGCTGTAAAAAGACACCTAATTGCATTCAGTCATTCAGTGAGGGCTAACTGTAAGACCAAGTGCAATCGCAAGTTTTTTTCTTTCAAGCAATCACCTGAAACTACAGAGTTGCATCCAAATTTTTCCTATTGGCCAGTTCTGCCATCTAAACATTCTATATGCGTTCTTGATACTGTACATAGCTAAAAAGGAGAACCCACATTTTTATGTGAAGTGATATCTGACCTACCAGACCAAAACAATTTATGTGGGGTCCTTGTTAATTTTAAGCACCCAAAGACTGTCAATATTGGTGAATTTGTTGGGAATTTTCTTTAAAAAACATGCACACCTTTTGTTTTATGTCTGTTATATCAAAGCTGTATGTGCACGAATAACAAAGATACTACCTTCCATGAGCTTTTGGTCTTAGGAAAATAAAAATAAGATGGGTTTTCTAAGAGCATAACCAAGCATGTGCTCATTTGCCTGAATGTTAAAAAAAAAAAATAAGAAGAAAAAATATACAGTGATAAGTCATAATGTAAATCAAACCAAAAGGAGATTTCATGGAAAAGACAAACTGAGAAAGAGTTCCCTATACCTTGGTTCGTTTGTTCTTATATTCTTCTGTCTAAATCCAACACTTTAAGAATTCATTATTGATCTGTGCTATCCATTCACAAGCTAATATCATAGTGTGAAGTTTAAATACACACATGTAAAGCTTTTCAGAGATATATATTACTATAGAGTGGCCTGCACAAAATAAAAACTGAAGAATTCATTAACTGAATATTATCAAGGACTTGTCTATGCTATACTCGACCATTGCTCTTGTAAAATTAATTGCAAAAATAACAAAAATTAGACTATCCAGACAAATTGGTGTGATGGGCTGTGTTCACAAGGTCAAAAGGCTATTATTATGCATGATAAAAACCATAGGTGGATGTCCAACGAACAGTGATGCAATCATGCAAGCAATTATAAGACAAAAACAGAAATGCTTTTGTTATTAGCCATTACTGTTCGATCATTCAGATGCAAACAGGGAACGAATGGAACAGGTCTTCGGTAAAAAAAGGAATTATTACTACAAGATAGGCAGCCTGCATTGTTTTATCTTAAAAGCGGACTGGAAACCAAAAAGTTAAAAAAAACTTGTTAGTTGTATTCCCAAACAAATCCAAGGAGTCCACTACATTGAGCTAGTTTTCCTTTTGCCTATATTCATATTTTGTTTGTTATCAGTAACACCAAGAGAGGCAGTATAACACAGGCTAAAAAATCATATTGGTGCTTCTGAAAGTTCTGATATTCAAATGGCTTAGTGCTTCTGTTACCATAACTACCACGCAAATTTTCTTTGGTGCTTCTGAAGGTGTATAACAGCCTGAAATTTCTGAAAGTTAGTCTACACCAATATTGGTGCCGCCTCAATCGAAGGTGGCAGGGCCCAATGCCAACAGAACTCAGAAAGTTCAGAACAATGAGTGGACTTTCCTTGCATGTGTTCACTAAGAACAACCTTCCTTTGTTACTGCTAACGGTGGTATAACAGGCTATAACATCTTTAGCATTGTCCTGCATCCAAAGTGGCAAGCAGCCAAGCACCAACCATGCCAACACAACTTGGAGACCCACTTGCTTGCCAAAAGTTCAGCGGCCCTCCACCAAACATCACTACCAGAATGTAAAAAAATCTAAATCTGAATAGGTATAAGACAATCTGATCTCCTAGCAATCAAGAATTGTTAGTCTCAGCTACAGCCTGCTACAGGGCCACCGAATCACCAGCGCGGTGATGGAAGAGTGAGGGAGCGAGAGGGAGGTGTTGGGACGCACCTTGGGCAGGGTAGCAGAAGGAGGATCCACTCTGGCTGCGCGCGAAAGGCCCGACGAAGACCTGGCACCTAGGCAATCAGTCGGCTTGTCCTGGACAAAAACAAGGATTAACAGAAAGCATAAAGCAATCTTGCAATCCGAGAATTGTCAAGTATGAAAAGCAAGTAATTTAGTGGTCCAAGGAATATTGCTTGAGATAAACTACGGACGCATGCCCTGTGCTTTTCACCAACGAAAATCTGCACACGCACAACCACATATACTTCTGACGAACTGAAGAACTGATGCACGCACAGGAACAGCAGAGAGGGAGGAGATCGGCCAGGCGGCCTGGGCACCTGCTGGTTGGGAGGGCGCGCAGGGCTACAGCACTGCTGCTGTTTCTCCCACACCTGCCGTACCTGCAGGGGATCGACTACTCTGAACATTACCCGCAAGCTGGACAATATCGATGCTTGGTGCACTCACCTGAACCGACGAACGACAAACACAGAGCAGAGCTCGGTGCTGTCGACAGCAACGATGCGCCACCAAAAATCGACCCAAACTCAAACCCTAAATCTCACCGAGAACATAATGGCAACCAAACTGCGACGGCAAGAACGGGAAGATTGATGGACTACCTCTTTCAAACGACGATGGCAGCTCGGGTGGACACCACGATGGGGATGATGGCGCGGGCGTCTTGGATGTCGTGGTGGCGCTGACGCACGGCGCGGGCGTGGTGGATGACGGCGAGCGTCGTAGATACGACGATGTTCCGGCGGCGACTTGACAGCGAGGACGACGTGGATGCGGCGGCGGCGCCGTCTGACGGTGGTGTCGAGGCAGCAGGGCGCGTAGAGAGGAGATTGCAGGGGCGGCGGCGGGGGGAGAGGAGATCGCACGGGTGAGGGAGAGATGGCCACTGTGCTCGCGGTTGCGGCGGCGACGGTCCTGTAGATTTTATTAGCTTTCCTATTTTTGTACCGGTCCTACAGAAGGAAAGCAAAAGGGTCGATGGAGGGGATCCGATTTTTTTTTTTTTTTTGTTTCCTAAATAATGAGCGTAGGGCCTTTCCCTTTTTTTTTAGCGGTGATAGGAAACCAGAAGGGGCAGTAGTCATCGGTGTTTATTTTGTTTCTTAAAAATAACCGATGGGGAGGGGCCAGGGTCGCATGGGGGTGTGTGGGAGGGGAACTGAAAAATTTGTCGCACCGTTCGGAGTCTTACTTTTGTTATTTTTATGTTGTAGAGATTAATAACATACCGTCATACCCTTTCCGAATTTTTCTTTTTGGTGAAAATTAAAAATTCCACTCCTGCCAACTTTTCATATTTATTAATTAATGTTAGTCAACTCCCTCCGTCCTGTAAATAGTACTATATTCTACCATTCAAAATTTTTCCTCAAATATAATACATTCTAGAGGACCTTTTACATTAAATATTTTCCATTTATCAACCAATCACCATCATAGATGGCCTTGTGCCAGCCTGGCACGCCGTGTCGTCTTGCCGGGCCAGCCACGCCGTCGTCTTGCCGCGCCGCGTGCAGCGTGCTGCCATACCGGCCTCCGGCCTAGGGCACAACCCACGGGCCGCTTTCCGTGTCGTGCGCCCGTCGAGGCACGGCCGTTTCACCGTGCCGAGCGAGCACGAGGCACGGCGGCGCAGCCATGGGACTCCAGTCGGTGGCGACCGAGGTTGAGCCGGCCGCGTGGGGAGGCATGGGGGGAGGCTGTCGTCGGCACACTTGAATGAGCTGAATCTGGTCAGGCGTGGGAGGGAGATGGCTACCGAAGTGTGTGAGGGAGATGGTGCTGGTGGCCGGCCGTCAGTGGAGGGAAGGGCGCCGCGGCCCGCCTTGTCGCGGCGGACACGGGCCGAGGGATGATCAAGACTAAGGAGGAAGAAGACGTCTTCTCGGTATCGTTGGCGTATTTTAATTTGAGTTGAGTTTACATGTGTATGACGGTGGACCCCTTATGTCGGCATGGTAGAGGGGGTACAAGTACTCGAGTCTCAGAAGGCGTGTCTGGCGACTTGTGTATTCGAATCGCTTTAATGCGAACAGGCTAATCCAGAGAGCGTGCTGCTGGTGTCGCCTCCGTGGTTCGATTCCATCGTGTTTGTGCTCACGTCGGCTGGCGATCCTCGCCGTCGGCGCCGGGGTGTGACACTTGGTATCGGATTCGGGCGTTCCTCGGCGGCGGCGTCGCGTGGGTCATCAAGCTCGGCCGGGCGTCGTCGGTTATCCGTCTGCACTTTTGCCCCGGCGATTTGGTGACCAGCCTACCGCTCCCCACCCCGTTCTCGTTGTCATCCACTCGCGATTCGTCGGCCGTTGTTTCCACGGTCATCTATCGGTGTGTGTCATTCGGCGGTGTTAGAAACAGGACTTGTTCATCAGCTGTTCGACGTTTGTTCAAGTTCAATTTGGCTTGATTCACCTGTCACATCTGCCCCCAATTGGTGTTTCCAAACGGCTCCGGTAGGGTTCACCTATGCAGGACGAGCGGTCTGAGTAATCAGCGCCATCTAGCTAGGGTTACCATAAATCCGACCACCGGAACCCAATCTGCAGACAGGTTGTTCGTCATGCGTCGTGTGCTCAGTCGTACTAGTGATCTCGGGCAAGGGTTGTGGGACAAGTTCTCACGTAAAATTCCGGAGTCTCCGTGTGATCCTAGCGTACTTCGTGTTTCTCCTATTTTGATTCAGTGGTGATCTCGCGGTGAGGGTTGTGGGACTCGTGCTCACGTAAAATACCGGAGCCGCAGCGTGATCCCTAGCATTTGATCAAGGGGAACGAATTTTGCCTGCATTCATTTTTGGTCTGTGTTCCTGAGACTGCTCAATCTGGCGCCTAAACTGCGACCATCTCATCAGACTCAGATTCTCCTGGACAACATGTCCAAGACATCGAGGAAGACAAACAGTTTATGGAGAAACTTATGGAGAATGTTGATTTCTTATTGGATAGGCTCAATGACATTGGTTCCACTCAAAGATCGATGAAAAGACGGATGGACCTCCGGGATGCCACAATGGATGAGTACACTAAGGCTCGAAATCTCATTACACGTAAAGTTAAAGCCAATGGTGCTGCGGTTGCTCAACCGACAAAGGTGAGACGGTTCCATATCTTGAACCACGCTTTGAGCGATTCTTCCGAGTCGGCTATCTCGATGCTCATGATGAAGAAATGGAAAATGTCTTTGCGGGCAAACAGAGATGCCAAAGCCCGGACCATCTCATTTCAGGAGATTTCACCATCGAGAGAGGAGGCCAAGGGTCCATCAGGAATCAGAACTACCATATCACACTCTGCCTAAAATGTTGTTTCCAAAGTTTGATGGCACAGACCCCAAAATCTGGCAGGATAATTGTGAAGGCTATTTCAAATTATATCAGATTCCTCAAGGCATGTGGGTGACAGCAGCTCATATCCATTTTGAAGGCAATGCAGCAAGGTGGTACCGGGCATACAAACAGAACCACACATTCAGGAATTGGTCCCACTACGCTCCCGTGATTCAGAAGAATTTGGTTCATTCTTTCGCATGTGCTCAATGAGTTCTTTGGAATGTAAACAAACAGGATTGGTGGAGGAGTATACACAACAATATCAATCTCTACAGTACCAAGTACAAATGCACAATTCTCAGTATGATGATCTCTTCTTTACATAGCAGTACAGTAGGGGTCTGAGGGAAGAAATTAGAGCTGTAGTAGAACCACAGATGCCTCAAATAGTCCTGAAAGCATCTCAAATTGCTAAGATTCAGCAAGGGGTCAATGAGAGGAACAAGTACAGGTTTAACAAGGCCATGGCTAAACAACAGGCATCTTATGCACCTAAAGTTGACAACAAACCTGCAAAGATCCTCTAATCTATTGTGGAAAGATAGACAACTCGGGGACTACGGAAGAGCTAATGGACTGTGTTTTCGCTTGTGGAGAGAAATTTGTCCCCTGGCCATCAAGAGGTTTGTTCCAAACGTGTTAAGCCTCGTGTTAATGCTCTAGTGGTGAATGAGCTAGACAGAGAACTGTCGATGATGTCTTTGAACCGACTTTGAAACGAAGATGTGTTACAAGAGAAATTTGGGCATTTATCCATCAATGCTTTGTCCGGTTGTGATACTAATGACCGTATGAAGCTCAAAGCCGAATCCGGACAAGGTGATGCTCATACTAATTGATAGTGGAAGCTCCCATAGCTTTATTAGCTCTCGGCTAGTTCAAACTCTGAACACGCCT
Source organism: Hyparrhenia diplandra (assembly GCA_015847255.1). Taxonomy (NCBI): domain Eukaryota; kingdom Viridiplantae; phylum Streptophyta; class Magnoliopsida; order Poales; family Poaceae; genus Hyparrhenia; species Hyparrhenia diplandra. Next base: position 127,226 of record JADLZK010008431.1, on the reverse strand, counting down.
ACGGTGGTTGCCCCATCTAGAAAGGTCCACCTTGCTAATGGAGATCAAATCCTGACTACAAGAATGATTCCTCAACTCACCTGGTACTGTCAGGGTCATACTTTATCATCTGATATGATTGTCTTAGATATGCAACCTTATGATGCTATTCTGGGATTTGATTGGCTAAAGGCTCATAATCCAATGCAATTTGACTGGGTCTTAAGAACAATGAAATTTGAGGAGCGAGGGGCTAGAGAATTAAGCTCCGTGGATTGGGTGATCAACCCCTCCAAATATCTGCAATATCGGCAAGCAAGATATACAAATCTACCAAAGGTAATGATGTTTGGGCATTTGCTATGGTAGACAAGATGACATCACCGACATGGTCACACCTGTGACACCACAAGAGTTGCCAGACTCCATTCAGCATGTAATTACCATGTACAGGGGATGTTTTCACTGACCCCCAAGTATTACCACCTCGCAGAACCTATGATCATGCTTTCCCTTTGCTTCCAAATGTTGTGCCTGTAAATGCTAGACCATATCATTATTCACCACTACACAAGTCCGAGATAGAAAGACAGGTGTAAGAATTACTCAAAGCGAGGATTGATTTATCATAGTCTAAGCCCTTTTGCTTCTCCCGTCTTACTAGTTAAAAAAAAAGATGGGTCATGGAGATTTTGTGTAGATTATAGAAAGCTCAATGATCTCACCATTAAAAACAGATTCCCTATGCCAATTATTGAAGAAATCTTGGATGAGCTAGCTGGTTCCAAATGTTTCACTAAGCTAGACCTTAGAGCCGGGTATCATCAAGTGAGAATGGTTCCCGAAGATGAGTTCAAAACTGCTTTTAAGACACATCATGGTCACTATCGGTTCAGAGTGATGCCATTTGGGTTAACTAATGCACCAACAACGTTTCAATGCATCATGAATCATATCCTCCAACCCTTCTTAAGGCAGTTTGTTATGGTATTTCTGGATGACATATTGATTTACAGTCCTACCATAGAAGAACATAGTGATCATTTGCAGCAAGTGTTGGAGCAATTGAGGAAACATCAGTTCTACCTCAAGGAGAGTAAATGTTCTTTTGCCCAAGATAGCATTGAATACCTGGGCCATACAATATCTTCCAAAGGGGTCTCTACTGATACAAGCAAGATCCAAGCTATGGTGTAACATCCCAGATATTAAAAAGTAATTAAAATTTTAAAAATGATCATTATCATGGGTGATTATCAAGTATCATGGCAATAATGCATTTCATGTTTATATATTGCATGTATATATTCCAAATATTGTGTTTTGTTCACTAATTAAGTTGGCTAAATAATTATTTTATTAATCCTAAATTCAAAATCCTACTTTCTAAACTACTTGGAATTTAGAGATGGTCCTAAAAGCAAATGTGGAGATCCCGAGAAGCTGAACAACTTTCGTTTTTAGAGATTTTGAAGTTGCTAAGTGATTTTGGAAGAAAAGAAGATCAAAAGGGATGAATGCTTTAGTACTCTGTTAACAGCACCACGTAACAGAGGTTGACCAGCTCTCTGCTTGCCTGCTCGTCGCCGTCCAGCGCCTTCTTGTTGTTTCGCGTGCGTGGCCACGCAACTGCCCACTTGTTGAGCTCGAGCAGCTGCTGGAGAGCCGCAGCAGCTTCACCCAGCTCGTTAAATCCCTACGCTAGCAGCAGCTCGCCTTTCTTTCTTTTTCTCGGCCGCTCGCTCGCTCGCTCATTCTCTGTCTCTCTCGTAGCCATGGCCGATCAGCAAAACTCGTGCAGCCGCTGCTCCTCTTCCTCAGCGTGTCTCCCCTAGCCACTCCCATGCCACTCCTCCACCTTGTTCGCCCTTCCTCCGGGCACTGCTGCCGCCAGCCAGCCCTGCAGCCGAGCGGTTAGCTGCTGCTGCTACCGCGTGCGTGCGTGTCCAGGCTGGCTTGCGCTGTCTCCGGTCGAGTCGAGGGCCACCTGGGAGTGTGTCCTGCTGCTGTGAGGCCACCTAGCCCCCTCCTTAGCCGCTACCGGAGACCGTGTCGCCGGAATCGGCTCAGCCCGACGTCCACCGTTATGCTCTGTTCGTAGAAAGAAGAGGAAGGACGAGGATTGGAATACTAAGCTTTTTCAGGATTCCCAGTGTAAATCTCGTGACTTACTTGAATAGTGTTTTGGACTGTTTCGTAATTTTCTAAAAACACGAGCTTCTTTCGGCATAGTTGCCAGAATGAAGCTGGGCAGGCCGGGTTGGGCCGGCTTGCGTGCACTGTTGGCTTTAGCGGGCCACTTTGAGCCCGAGTACCAGCGTAGCTCGGTTGGCTCGCTCGCAGGTGCGCGAACGGCCGGGCGTGAATTCGATTCCGTTGGGAACGAATTTACGTGCCTCACAGGGGATTTTTCCCCAGCTTCCTCAGGTGATCCTGGGTAGAATAGGGTACACACACACGTGCGTGTTAAATTGCATCTTGCCGTCTCAAGATGCCTGGAAGCTCTAGCTTCCCAATCTCTCCTTGCGTGTGTAGGGGCGCGCGCGCGTGTGTGTGCGTGTGTAAGGGCGCCAGCACGCGTGGCGTGAGTGTGGTGTGTGTGGTTGTGTGCGTCCCCTGTTGTTGTACCCTCTCAAAAAAAAATATGTTTTATTAATTTCTTTATTATGAATAGTGCCTGATTTTGTGAATTTCATAGCTAATTATTAGTGCATGCTAAATTCATGAAAATTTTTGTGTAGCCTTTTCATGATGTCTTGTTTTTATAGAAAATATGAGATGCTGAAAATTGATAGTTCTTGTATGATTTAAAATTACATTCTTTAATTAAAAATGTGTCTTCCATGATTTCTAGTAATTAAAATAATTACCCAAAAATCATGAAACTTGTTTTGGCACTGTTTTAGGGTATGACCTGCCTTCACAAAAAAGTCCGGGTTAAATTTGAAAAGTTTTAGTGATTTATTATTTCATACTCAATTAAATAATTCAAGTAATTAGTCTTAATGACTCGGGATTTGTGTGACTTTGGGTTGATTGTGAATCTTGGATCATACCACATCAAATGATCCTTGAGAACTCCTTTGGTGATGAGTAGTTCAACAAGTTAGTTTTGTTGGCTTGTAACTTTATCGTGAAGGAAAGTTGCACTCAAATTAATTAAATTGATATGCCTCTCATCCAAGCACTTTCATGCATTATGGCATACATTTCATCAGATTAAGCAATGCATCATTTATTACGTGTAGTAAACGAAAAGAGAAGGGTTGGAAGTCAAGCAAGTACCAAGCGTGTGGACGCTTTGGTCTCGTCAAAATTAAGGCAAGTGCATGACGAATCTTTGTTTGCGCTTTTATGCCTATTGTTCGAGTTTTTCTTTGCTCTCTAATGTTCAAGTGATATATATTTCTGTTCAAGTTCAAGTTCCCAGTTCATGAGATTCAAGTTTCAAGGTTTCATTTACATTCAATTCAAGTGCCGGTTTATCCGAGGTACAATTTGGTCTTATATTCAAGTGCACGTGAGTAAGTCTGGCCCCACTTGCTCGGCTTTACCAATAAATGCTAAGGAGTATTCAAGTTCGGTCCGTTTTAGGCGAAACTACTGTTTATTTGCTATTCTAGTAATTTGTTCTGGTTTCCCATGAGATAACAGATTCTTTTGGTTCTAATTGTACTTGCTGAGTGTTTTCACTCACCCGTGTGTTTATTTGGTTTTTAGGTGCTAAACCGTCACGACTTGCATAGGAACTGGGAGTAGCACCATCATCACAAGTACTCACTTTTCGTTTACCAACGCGCAATCTTTTCATATAGCAGTTGTAATAGGTTTGTTTTAGTCTTAGTGAATGTGTTGAGGGGTAGCCCCGATGGTGTTTCTAGCCGGGGCGTTACATATGGTTAATCGCGCCAACCACTTCCTGGCGGTAATTAAGAGGGTTTCTTGGATTGACAGGGCTACTACGGGAGATTTGTCAAGTCTTATGGCATCATGACCAAACCTCTCACCAATCTATTGAGGATCAAACAGTTCAATTGGACTGATCGGGCACAACTAGCATTTGACACAAAGAAGCAAGCTATGACTCAAACCCCGTCTTGGCTTTGCCAAATTTTTGAGAACAATTTATCATTGAGACGGATGCATGTCACAATCGGCATTGGAGCTGTTCTTATGCAACAAGGGAAACCCATTGCCTACCTCAAAGAAAGCTTTGGGAGAGAAGCGCAAATGGCCATGTCCATATATGAAAAAGAGTTTATGGCTCGATTATGGCAGTAGACAAGTGGAGACATTATCTTCAGAGGACTCCTTTCATCATTGTCACTGACCACAAATCTCTGGCATACTTGAAAGACCAAAGCCTACATTCAGAACTACAGAAGAAGGCAATGGCCAGACTCATGGGGTTGGACTACAAAATAATCTATCGCCAAGGCAAGGAAAATGCAGCTGCAGATGCCCTATCTAGGGTGGCTCACATGATGCAAATTTAGGCTGTTACTTCAGTTCAGCCAATGTGGCTTCAGGAGGTGTTAAATTCCTACACCACTGATACTCAGGCCCAACACATGTTACAGAAATTGGCTATTTGCAGTCCTGATGAGCATGGGTACAAACTGGATAAATGACTCATCTGGTACAACAACGAGTGTGGATAGGCAACAACTCGCTCTCCAAACAAAACTCATCAATTTGCTTGCCATGCCAAAGCAATTGGGGGTCACTTTCGGGGTGGCGGCCACCTATCACGAATTGAAGCACGCTTTGCTTGGAAAGGAATGAAACATGATGTGGATACTTTTATAAAAGCGTGTGCCATCCGTCAACGGGCCAAAACATTCCAACAAACACCCCACGGGATTGCTACAACCTTTGCCTACACCGAAAGGGATTTGGCGGGAGCTTACCATGGACTTCATCGATGGTCTGCCCAAATCAGAGGGGTTCAAAGTGTTATCATGGTAGTGGTGGACAGATTAGCAAAATATGCTCATTTTATTCCTTTGAAACATCCTTATACAGCAGAAACTGTAGCTCAAGCATTTCTGGACAACATTGTCAAACTGCATGGGTTACCCAAGAAAGTCATTTCAGACAGAGACACTGTGTTCCAGAGTAAATTTTGGAAATAATTCTGGAAGCTGTACAAGGTGGATCTGCATTTCGATCGCATATCATCCTCAATCTGATGGACAAACAGAGAGAGTGAATCAGTGTCTTGAGATGTATCTCAGATGCTCAGTCCAAGATGCTCCAAAGTCCTGAAAGTCCTGGTTATCTCTGGCTGAACTATGGTATAACACAGCACTACACTCTTCTCTGGGCTGTTCTCCTTTCCATGCTCTTTTTGGGTATGAGGCCAACTTAGGCCTGCTGCCAGATATTCCTGATACAACACCTGCCAATGTGGCAACCATGATTGAGGATAGAGCTTTGCATATGGAAGCTTTGAAACAAAATCTCAGTCGAGCTCAAAACCGAATGAAAGTGATGGCTGATCGTCTCAGGACTGATTACCAGTTTGCAGTGGGGGATCAAGATTTACTGAAACTCCAACCATACACACAGTCCTCCGTGGCTAATCGTCCATACCCCAAGCTAGCATTCAAATACTATGGACCATACACAGTCCTGGAGCGCATTGGGAAAGTGGCATATCGTTTGGCATTACCGGAAGGGTCTCTAATCCATGATGTCTTTCATGTCTCGCAGCTTAAACCATTTGTTGCAGATTACACTCCGGTGTTTGATTCTTTGCCGCGACGATCGATGCGGAGGCTGCAAATGCCGTGCGAAGAAGAGGTGATTGATCGCCGCCTCGTCAAGAAGGGGAATGCTGCCATCCCACAAGTCAAGATCAAGTGGACGACACTGCCATCGTCGGTCACCACTTGGGAGGACTACCATGTGCTCAAGGAGCGCTTTCCAGACGAACCTGCTTGGGGACAAGCGACTACTCAAGCGGGGGGAAATGTCGCAGCGGACACGGCTGAGGGATGATCAAGACTAAGGAGGAAGAAGACGTCTTCTCGGTATCGTTGGCGTATTTTAATTTGAGTTGAGTTTACATGTGTATGACGGGTGGACCCCTTATGTCGGATGGTAGAGGGGTACAAGTACTGAGTTTGTAGCGTGTCACGGCAACTTGTGTATTCGAATTCGGTTTAATCGAACAGGCTAATCCGGAGCGTGCTCGTGTCGCCTCCGTGGTTCGATTCCATCGTGTTTGTGCTCACGTCGAAGCGATCCTCGTCGGCGGCCGAGGTGTGACACTTGCTTGAGGCCGGGCCGGCGCGCTTCGTGTTCGATTGGGGAAGGCGCCGCCGCAGCCTTGATGCTCCGTGTTGGTGGTGCGCAATCTGAATCGATGGATGCAACGTGGCGGTGTGGTTCTCGTGTCCGTGCTCGCGTGAAGGAGACGAGCTGTGAAGATGGATTTCCGTGAAGATATAGTTTGGGAGAGGAATGAGTATGTTGGGCTGGTTACGTTGGTGGGCTGTTATTACTTAGGAGGCCATGGTTTCTTTTTTTACAGGGAAGAATGTGAGATTGTCGGGCCGACACCGGGTCGCCTCTTCCACCGTGCCGTGCCCATGCCGCGGTGTCACGGGCCGGGCCGACGGCCGAGCACGGGCACGGCGTCACCGGGCCGGGCCATGCTTCGGGCCGGGCCAAATTGCCGTGCCGCGGGCTGTGGCGGGCTGCGTGCCGCATGACCATCTATAATCACCATTAATCATGTTGATGATAGCGTTTGATTAATAAATAAAATGAGAGTACATGTGTCTTTTATGTTCTCTTAATACATGTGTCTTTTATGTTCCCTTAATTTGTCTTCAAATTCCTAGAATACATTATATTACAGGACAGATGGAGTAGTTTTGAATACACGGACTAGTTAACCAAATCGACTAACGTGTTCGTGTTCGGCGTTCCTATTACTCCCCCCCCCACCCCACCCCCCACCCGGGTCAAAAATGAAATGAAAATCCCTCAATTTGTATTCAAAACTATATTGCTTTTGTTATGTAATTATCTTCGTACAGTAGCAAAAGTTATGAATCTAGAAAAATCTAAATATCTTATAATTTAAGAGATAGAGAGTACGACCAAATTCTAAAAATATCAAGGTTGGCAACTTTATTAATAAGAAGAGTACCAAACATACAGGACACTAAGAAGTGCTCCATGTTAATAAAAATATATATTTCATCGTGTACCAACGACAATAATCTAGTCACAACTAGTCTTTTGTTTTACACATAAATCTAGCTAGACTTAGATTTAAAGAAATCCTGGCTTGAAATAATTCTAAAAATTATTTTTTCCGGGACTTTTGAATTACAAAACCATGAGAATATATAAAATGTATATGTATGCATGCATGTTAATCACATAAATACATAACACATTTATACATAGTCCTCCCTTTGAAGATGGAGGGATGATGATTGCATTATGCATGATTACTATATTAACATACTACTGCAGTCACGGCGCTAGAGTCGAGAATGAACGAGCGGATTCATCACTCCACTGTAGGCAGTGGAGCACCATGTCACGGTCCCTCCCTGGCCTGCTAGCTATAGCTAGCGTCTATTAGTGAGTGGTGACGTCACTTTCGGTTGCAGTGGATCGGACGGCCAGGGTCTCCCATCAGGAAACAGCACGTTCCTCTGGACGGTGAAACGAAGCCGCACAAGGAGTGGAGTTGAGTTTCTTTTTTTCGACGTGAGTAGGGGAGCTATTATATTAGGCTTTTGCCTCATCTCATGCCTGCCGGCCGGCCTTATCCGGTCGCCGACGTCACCCTGCTGACCGACCGCGGCGGCGTCGGAAGAAGACCGGAGTCCAAGACCAGGTCTGACTCCCTTTGACCGCGTCGTCCAGGTGGCAACGGGACAAGGCCCATGCGCCACGTCACCACCTGGCAGGGCTGATGGTGGATCCCCACGTTTATAGAACGAGGAAAGATGAAAGCCGGGAGTTCGTTTTTTGGTACTACTACGTAAATAGCTAGGAATGATCGACCTAAAGTTCTTAATTTCCAGTTAAGAGGATCAATCGGAATACAAGATATCTCCCTCAAAAAAAAAAAAAAAAATCGGAATACAAGATATCTCCTCGCACTCGATCGGATAACACAATTAAGTAGCTTTGCCAGCACACACGCGTACATAATATCTACTCCCACTGTTCCAGTAGTCCTTGGTCCAACGAACGAAACAAGTTTGGACACGACACGAGCATGCAAGTACGGTGCGGCGCGCGCTGGTGGTGGGATCTCTCCGGTTCACCGACGACGCCGCGGCCCCTTTCCTGTCGCCATTGACTAGGAATTTGTCTCACATTGTGGGTGTCAATGGAAACCATTGGACCAACCTAGCAGCTACTACACGACTACTATACACAGCAGGCAGGCTGGCAGCATATAGTAGGCTATAGCTAGCCAATAGCCATGCCTGCAGCAACAAACATTAACAAACCAAATCCGATTCAAAGATGAGTTTGGGACGCAAGTTAAACACGGTCCAACGCATACATAGTATCCACTCACTCATATGCATGCATGCATGTCTCTAGAAGAGACCTAAGACCCATCGATGATGTGGTGCCAACTCAACGCTCTCTACTAGGAGTAGCTTGTTTTACAAGGCCGTTGCTGAGAGCTCTGACTCCAATAATTCCTTTAGAAACAAAAAAGCTTGAGTTTTTCGTGCTACTTTTGTTAGTGAAACACTAGTCCATATCTACCCATTCCCATATATATAGGGAAAAATATGAGGAGATGTAATCGTATAGTAAATCCGTTACAAATTGTAGTCCATTTGACGTTTTCAACTCAAGTTTGACCACTTGTCTTATTAAAAAATTTATGCAAAATATTACTTATTTTGTTGTGGCATGCTTTATTAACAAAAAGTCCTTAAGAATGATTTAAAGTTGACTATGTTTGTATAAATTTTTAAACAAGACGAGTGGTCAAACTTTTGGGTTGAAAAAATTTGAAATAAAGGGAGTAATATTAATCAAATTGATGGTTAAACCTTCATTTTTTGTGAGTATTTCTGGTATTTATATTTTTTAGCACACCTCTTGAGGTGTGGAGGCTATCTCTTTGAATCCACTAAAAGTTTAGGGATCTCTCTCTCTCTCTCTCTCTCTCTCTTCTAACAAGTTATGTGTATTTAAGTTGAAACCTAGTCATATAACCTCTTCCCGCATCTTTTTTTGCGACATCACGAACCTATAGAGCTTCCACCTTTTGACCTCATTAGTTGTTGTAATCTTTTTATCCACGTGTTGAGCTAAAACTATACATTTGCTCATTGTTGACCACCTATGAGATTTGGTGATGACTAGTGGGAGTAATAATAACATCTGGATATTTATATATGCTTACTTAGACTAACTTGGCATGGAAGCAAGGGATCACAGAACACCAATGGAATATATTAGAACCATACTTTTTAGGTGATAGATAACGGATTTAATTAGGTTTATGCCAATGGCATGTAAGCATTTTTTTCAATATACTAATAATTCCTCGAAAGTACCATGAATGAAAATTATGTGTTACTATCTTAGAGCATCTCCAAGAATGTTACCCAAATCGGACTACCTAAATGCCTATTTGGGTAGCCACATATTTTCGTACCACCCATATTTCGTTCTCAATTCCAACAATACTATCTATAACACGCTACCCAAACTTGATCATTCTTATAGAGAATGACACGTGGGTCCCATGTGTCATCCGCTTTCATGACTTCTTCTCACCTTGGATGGACACTACCGGAAACGAGAGCTATCCCGTGAGGAATCTTTTCCCGTGAGCGGAAAGAAACGCTCACGGGATAGAGGGGCCTACCCCGTGAGCATACAAGATCGCTCACGGGATACCAACCACTCACGGGATAGGTTCTATCCCGTGAGCAACAACTCACGGGGTAGATGCTGACCTATCCCGTGAGGCCCCAAACACGGGATAGGTAACGACCGTCACCCCTCTCCCCTCCGTCCCACTCCGTTATCCTATCCCGTGAGCCCCGCGTCGGCTCACGGGATAGGGGAGGTGGGGGCTAGGGTGCCCGTGGCGGCGCCCGCGAAGCCGCCGGGGGTGGGGCCGCACGGTCGGCCCTATCCCGTGAGCCTTGCGCCCGGCTCACGGGATAGGTGGAGGTGGGGCCGGGATGCCCGTGCCCGCACCGCTGGAAGCCGGGGGGTGGGGCCGCCCCGTCATCCCTATCCCGTGAGAGGTCTATCCCGTGAGGCAAAAGGAGGGCCTCCGGGAAGAGGCCTCTATCCCGTGAGCTTCCATTGCGGCTCACGGGATAGAGGAAACCCTTTTTTTTTTATTTTTGTGTTTTGGGACCCAAACTTTTTCTACATTCCCTACACATAATATGGAACTCTATGTTAAAGTTTGGTGAATTATTGACTTTATTTGGTATATTTAGAGAATTATTCTCTTTTACGGTAATTTTTGAAATGAGGTCAAATTTGAACTGCAAGTGCTTGAAATTTTTTGAAAAAAAAAATAGTAGAAAATTTATAGTTCTCTTACTCAAAGCACATAGTAAGGCCTTGTATATAAAAAAAGACAAATCTGGAATATCTTAATACGAAATTAGGAACGCTATTTTGTGCTCGGGTGGTTTAAAAATTATAGAAAAGCAACCGATGTGAAAAAAAATCATGAAATTTGATATTATGTCATGATATCTTATGCCAAGGCTATGATAAAAGTTTGGAAACGTTTAAGCACAAGTTGGCACATGCGATGTTCACAAGCTCCAACATCTACGAAAGTTTCATGTTTGTTCGTAATGATCAAGTGTGTTTTCATGTGGTTGTGGCGGTCAAGTTGTGGTTTGGCTATGAAACTTTTTCTACATGCAAATGACATCGAGATTGTGTCATGTGAAAGTTTGAGAATTTTCAAGATTACTTTGATAATTATTATAATTTTATGCTACAATTAGGTAAATAGAACTAGAGATAAAGCCACATGAAATAATGGTCAAATTTACACTAAAGCATCACTTATGTATGGATGAGTGAATATGACAAGGTATTTTTGAAGTAAAGTCGATCAAAGTTTACAAATATTTGATGGAAAAGAGAAAGGGAGGGAGAGGAAAATATTTTCGAGAAAATGCCCTATCCCGTGAGCGGCTCACGGGATAGGTGGTCGATATCCCGTGAGCATATTACTCGCTCACGGGATAGGTGGTCGATATCCCGTGAGCATATTACTCGCTCACGGGATAGGCGTGGGACCCACCTCGGCCGGGCGCGGCAATTTTCCGCCCGTTACTCGGGGAATTTTTCGACGACCCTATCCCGTGAGCATATTATTCACTCACGGGATAGGGAGCTCTATCCCGTGAGCCGCTCACGGATTGGTAAAACTTTTTTAAATCGACATTTGCCACCTTATCCACACACACCACCCACACACGCACGCACCGGACACACACACACACCCCACACACACACACACGCCGCCGCCCCGCCGCCGCCGCCGGCCGCGGCCGCAGATCCACGCCGCCGCGCCGGACGGCCATACCGCCAGCCGTCTCCCGAAACACCGCCCGGCCCGCGCCCCGCCCTCAGCCCCCCCCGGCCCCCCCCCCGTCCGTCCGCCGTCCGCCCGGCCAGGCCCCCCCGCCGGCCTCCCGGCCCCCCCCGCGGAAGGAGAAGGGAGGTGGGGGAAGGAGAAGGAGAAGGGAGGAGGAGGGAGGAGAAGGAGAAGGGAGGAGGAGGAAGGAGAAGGGAGGAGGAGTTGGTGGCCGGAGGAGGAAAGAGAAGGGAGAAGGAGAAGGAGAAGGGAGGAGGAGGAAGGAGAAGGGAGGAGAGGGAGGGAGAGGTGGTGGCCGGAGGAGGAAGGAGAAGGGAGGAGTGGGCACGCCGGGCGTAGGCCTCCTCGCCGCCGCCCAGAGACGCCTTGACCTCGCACTCACGCCGCCCCCCGCCGGCGGATTAGAGGGAGGAGGACCGCCCACCGCCGCTCGTCCGACCCGCCGCCTTCATTTTCGCAGTATTGTAATGTGATTGTCGGCCATCGTGCCATGATGTGAATGTGGTTGTCGGCCATTGTGCCGTGATGTGAATGTGATTGTCGGCCATCGTGCCGCTTGTTTAGTTTGCGGGTATTGGTAACCTCCCCGCGGGAGGTTCTCGAAAATTTTCAACCGAGCCCGTATGTTTATTTTTATGCGAGAGAGGAGCCCTTTGGAGCGGGCCGGAGTGCCTTGCCGAGCCGAGTGCCGTGGCGGTCTTGTTCTTCTTCCTCGTCGGCTAGCCCGACTCCACCGCGAAGGTATAACCCCTCTTTCCGTATCATGGTCGTAGTTAGATCGCCAGCGGCTTAGTTAGGCGTCTCCGTTCGAAGGAGATACGGTTGGAAGTATGCATCCCTGCATACCAATAACCGTATCTGCTTCGAATTGTCCACGTTTTGGACAGCAGAGGATGCGTAGATGAGGTCGGTTTCATGCTCCATTCTGTCGATTCGAGTTTTGGTTGCATCTCTCTCTCGTTGTTCTTCGAATATACAATCTCCCCGCTTCGGACGTGTATTCGAGAACAGCGGGAGGTGCTGCCGAAATTCTGTCTCAGATAGGAGTGGAGCATGGAACCGACCTCATCTACGCATCCTCGGGTGGGATTAGGACCTATCTTGACCTATTAGATGGTAGGATCCTTGTGTAGATGCACTGCATTCTTATATTCGCCATATGATAGAGAATGGATGACCGTGCGTGGATATACAATGGCTGGAGGAGTTTTGGAGATATTGACCCTGAGTGGATGAGGAAGAGTAGTGCTTTCGTGGACAAAGCTTTTCAGAATGCTGGAGGTGCGAGTAGGGTTTGGTGTCCATGCAAGAAATGTGCGAATCAAAAAGGCAAAGTAAGGAAGAGATGTCTAAACATCTTCCCGGATATGGATGGACGGAGGGCTATAAGCGGTGGATCTTCCATGGTGAAACCGGCGTATGAGAGACGAGGTGGTGAGACAACGCATAAATGATCTTGCTTCGACGCCGGGGTAGGAGACATGATAGATGACTTTCATGCCGGAAACTTTGGTGAAGGACTTGAAGATGAGGTGGTGGAGGAGCCAGAAGGAACCGCGAAGGCCTATTATGACATGTTGGAGGCGGCACAGAAACCCCTTCACGGCTATGTGGATGTCTCTCGACTAGATGCCATTTCACGCCTTATGGACTTGAAGGCCCGGTGCAAGATGAGTCGAGACGGGTTTGACGACATGTTGTCGATCTTGGAGACCTTGCTTCCTCGAGGTCACGACACGCCAAAGAACATGTACGAAGTCGCAGAAAGTCCTCAAGCGGTACTTAAGATGCCATACGAAAGCGGATACATGCTTGTAAGAACGGGTGCGTCTTATTTAGGAAAGACTACAAAGAGGACACACATTGTCCAAAGTGTAAATCCTCTAGGTTCATAGAGGTAGACTCGTGATGGTCAAAAGAGGCCGCTTGACATCCCCGCGAAAAAATCCTACGGTACCTTCCCTTCGCATCGGGTTACAACGGATGTACATGACCGAGGAGTCCGCGAAACGATGACATGGCACAAAGAGCGGGCGTCGATACAATCCGATAAGATGGTACACCCTTCCGATGCCGAAGCATGGACCCATTTCGACCGGATTCATCCCGGAGAAAGCTATGGAAGCTCGTAATGTTCGTGTTCTTCTACCGGCAAATGATGGGTTCAATCCTTATGGAATGATGGCTGCCCCATACACTTGTTGGCCTGTATTTGTTGTCCCGCTCAATCTCTCCCCGGGCGTTTGCTTTCAACCGAAGAACATCCTTTTGTCTTTGATAATTCACCGGCACCCCGAAATAAAATGGGTGTGTTCATAGAGCCTGTCATTGATGAATTGATCAAAGCTTGGAACGAAGGGTTTTGGACCTACGAATCGAGCTTTGAGGAAAAAATTTTCGGGATGTACGTTTGGTACCACTACTCTCTCGCATGATTTCTTGACGTATGTTATATTACGTGGGTCGGTGTGTTCATGGCAAGTTCCCTGCCCAAAGATGCAAGACGGCTCGAGGTTCATCCGGTTGAAGAAGGGTGGCAAGTATTACAAGGTTTGACAAGCATCGACAGTTCCTCCCTCTTGACCATCCATTCAAAGCTAGACAAGAAGAACTTTACGAAAAGGTCTCCAAGTTCTGGACCCTCCTACCGTGATGATGACAACGCGAGGTACATGCTCAAGTGGATGCTCTTGTGGTCGATGAAAATGGTGTCTTTGTGGGTTATGGTGAGGATCATGCATGGACTCACAAGTCGCTTAGAGAGGCTCCCCTATCACGATGACCTTCTTCTTCCACATAACCTAGACTTAATGCATACTTGAAAAGAATATCGCCCGAGTATTTTTTTGGAACATACATGGAAACTAGCAAGTCAAAGGACAACGTTAAGGCTAGAATTGATCCGGCGAGTTGTGTGACAGTGCCCAAGCAACAAATGAAGCCTCCTAGCAATGGCAAGAGATGGAAAAAAAACCTAAGGCCGATTACGTGTTGAGCGTGCCCCAAAGGAAGGAAGTACTGCTATGGTTTCAAAAGTTAATGTTCCCTGACGGGTATGCAGCAAATCTGAGGAGGGGAGTGAACTTATCTACTATGCGAATCAATGGGCTCAAGAGTCATGACTACCACATATGGATGGAGCGGCTTCTTCCAAAGATGCTTCGAGGCTATGTCCCCGAGCATGTCCGGCATGTGATGGCGAGAGTGAGCAATTTCTTTTCGGCTTGACTTTGTGCTAAAGAGTTGTCTCGGACCACACTTGAAGAAATGGAGAAAATGGCACCTGTGTTGGTCCGTAAGTTGGAGAAGATATTTCCGCCCGGGCTTCTTCGTTCGATGGTGCATTTGATTTTGCACCTTCCATATGAGGCACGGATGGGTGGCCCCGCACAGTTTGGCCGGTGCTATGCTATTGAGAGAGTTCTCAAGCATGTTCGGTCGACCAGAAAAATAAGTGTAAGATTGAGGGTTCCATCGCGAAGCTAAGCTTCGGCGGGAGGTGTCGACTTCACAACAAAATACTATGGTCCCAAACTTCCTAGCTTCGCATTATCCACGCCCTCGTTACAATGCTTTGAAGAAAATGAATCAACCCTCGGCCTTTTCCAAGGACAACTAGGGCGTGCAAGTGGTTCAAATGGAAGACCTTGACGGGTAAAGAGTGGCGGAGTATCATGAATTATCTACTTACCAACCTTGACGGTCTTTGCCTTACGCACTGATAAGTCACAACTCTAAGCACACTTGTCTTCCAAGAGTTAATATTCGCATCCAACCCAATTGTCTCGTTGGTACAGAAATTTACACGGCAATTCGGCATTCACGGCGACCACCTCGAACCGCATGAATTGGACACCCCGCTTAGACAGGCCGGTAATGGACAACCCGATTTCATTTGTTGGTTCAACGACCCGATGCACGCCCAATATATGCTAATGAACGTCTCGTTTCATATGCTAACGCGACCGCTCATTTCATATATCATGCTTGAGCTTGCGAGCACAAACCGATCGGCATATGCACCCCGAAGCTCATACGAGGTTGCCAATGGCTTTTCCGCTAGGGTTAGGTCATGTACCGGTTATGACGTGAATGGATATCGCTTCCACACAATGAGCCATGAGCGAGAGTCGGCCAAACCGAAAACCACAAATACCGGGAGTTTTCACTAAAGGTGATGATGGAAGTAACATCAAAGGTTATTATGGAAGGATTGAAGAAATATACGAACTCCGGTTCTCCGGTACTAAACGGGTTCATCCCGCGTGTTTAAGTGCCATTGGTTTGATCCCGAAATAACGAAAGATGATGATAAACTTGGGATTGTTCAGATTCGACAAGATTCTTCATATGCCGGAGATGATGTCTACATTGTGGCTCAACATGCCACACAAGTTTATTATCTCCCATGGTGTTGCCAATCCGACGAGGAGCTAAAGGGTTGGGATGTTGTGCGAAGGTATTGCCACACGGTAGACTACCCGTCCCAAACAATGACGATTACCATTTTAATGCAAACACATATGAGGGAGAGTTCTTCCAGAAGATGGGCTACAAGGTAAATTTGTGATAGACATAACCGGGCCCAACGAAATGGAAGTAGACAACAAAGTGTTGTTGATGATGAGGAGGACGAGGAGGTTCGAGATGCGAAGGACTTGCGGTTACTAGATAAATTACTTAAGGACCTTAGTGTTGACGTCGCTCCTCCTCCCATGGATCCTACCAATCTTCATATGTTGGAAGAAGTAGACATGGATGATAGTGATCATGAGGATTATGATCCGACAAAGGCGGCATCGTGACAATGATGAGGATTATTTCTAATACATGTAATACTATGCATCTCTTAATAATTATGTTACATTTATTATTTTTATTTAATACTATGCATCTCTTAATAATTATGTTACATTTATTGTTTTCCATTTAATTTTGCATATTCACTAATTATTTATATCTAATTGCGTGTGATTACGAAAGATGCCTCCATCGAAGATCCTCAAGAAATTGGAGGTTTGGGGCGTAAATTCAAGAACTTGGACCAGCTAGGAGGGTCCTCAAGCACTCCGCCACCACGCAGACACACACCGGGGGGCGAGGGCGGGGCAAGGGCAAGGGTAGGGGCGTAGGGGGGGCGAGTCAAGCACCATCGCCACCACCGGTGGGATCTAATTTTACGAGGGAGGGAGGAGGAGGAGGCGAGGCGCGGGCGGGACCACGACCTCTCGGCGTCGCAGACCTTGACCTCTCGGGGTCGTGTCACTTGCGGCGGGACGGTGGAGGAGGAGGAGGGGCGAGGGGATGCCAGGGGAGGAGGGCGAGGCCGACAAGAGCTTTAGCAGTCTGCGGGAGGGGGTTCCTCTTCCCGTCTTGGCGCTAAGAGGAAACCCTACTTGCGAGGCCCCTCCGGACTCCCGGACCAAAAACCTCTTCCGCACCAACGTCCCCATCATTATTCCGGATCCTCCAAGGTAATTTACTTTACATCCGAGCACTACTTTCTTAATTGTTAGTATGAAAAGCATAATATGGACTAATAATTATTCTTGATCATTTGGGCGTGTCTTTTGTTGGTGAGGATGGCGCTGAGTGCCGCCTTCCCAATGGCATTCTTGGTTGTTTGGTCGGGAAGCACTACCCCAGCCACATCCTGACCGAGGATCCGGAGAAGATGTTCCCGCCACGTACTTTGGCCAAGTACTTGGAGTTTGAAGATACCTACGATGACCAAGGCGCGTAAAGTACGAAAACAAGGGACGTGCGTGATCTGTGGAGTCGTGGGTAAGTCTATGTCGCACTATAGTGTACAAATACATCGCTTCAATTTCACATTGTTTGAAATAATGACCGAATACATTGCTTCTATGTGCGGGATTACTTCAAGCTCGGACTCGGATACACTCGGGAGCGGGAATGAAGTGGCTGCTCGCTGCTTCAAACTTGTGTCGGACATGTGGTACGAGGCACGCGGCCAGGCGCCGTCATACTATGCTCTATACAAGAACACAACCCTCACGAAGGAGCGGTATAAATCTACGATTCGACCAAAGAACAATACATGATGGTAAATACTTGAAAGTTCATACTAAGTTTAATTATGCTTGATTGATATTCTAATATTTTCAACTTGGTGTCCTGTAGGTATGTCCCGGAGTGGCTTTTTCAAGAAGGAGCGGTCCCCGGGAGCCGATGGTGGGACAGGTGGGTCGGTAAAGATGGGCGAAGATCCGCAAAGACTACCGGGGCGGCGCGCCATGATGCCCTGTGTTTCACACCATCAAGGCAACCATAATCAAAGACCTACAAAAAAGATATGTGAGTATTACCCAATTCTTATTTATTGATGCGCAACTCAATACTTCCTAACCATCCTACCTTTTTTTTCCACGAGGAGAAAACACATGGCGTGTCATCAGCACGCTCGAGGCCTTCACTCTCTCCCACCAAGGCAAGTCCTCGGATCCCAACCTCATCTACAACCCCCGAGGCTCCGCGTGAAGCCTACCGCAGCGGAGCGCCTACGATAAGGTAATCTGTTTTTTATTCAAGGTACATTTATCTTTACATACCGTTCCTCCGTGTTCTAACTTTGTGTTGAAATAGGTCACCAAGTACACCGACGTGGCGAGGGAGTATTATGGAGACAGCTTTCGATCCCCACGGCCACGACATTGTGGGGGGACGTTTCCATGATCGCTGGAGGAGGGAAGAAGCACGGGCGGTACTATGTGGGTGATAGCGTCATCAACCCGCGCACCACAAAGACCCTACCCGAACTCAAAAAGCCGCGGGGGGCCGGTGATACGCGAAGGCGGCCAACCACTTACCGTGCTACGGTCTCCGGACTCCGGGTAATCTATTTTTTTATTCAAGGTTCATTTATCTTTACATATGTCTTTCTCTCTGTTCTAACTTTGTGTTCAAATAGGCCCCGAGATAGAGGAAGCGAACAGGCGATCCGCGGAGGCTGAGGAAAGGGAGAGGGAGAGGGAGCGGTTCTCTACCGTGAGGCGGAGGCACGGAGGGCAGCAAAAGACCGAAAGAGCATGGAAGCTCTCCAACAGTATCTCGCGCGTGTTGGAGGCAAGATTGGTGAAGAGCCGCCGCCGCCGGAGATCTTTCTTCGCTCCACCACCACTTTGCGGTGTACCCTCCACCACCACCACCGATGTACGGTCCACCGCTCGGGCGACGGCCAACCGTCGATCTTCCCTCCACCGTATGGTGCCTCTCCCCGTGAGTTTCTCAAACTAAACTCCAAAATGAAATGGTATGGTGTTTGGAATGCACCATGAGATGTGCACTTGGACATGTGGTTGTCGGCCATCGAGCCGTTGTTTTGTTGCAGGTTTTGGAAACCCCTCTGTGCAGGGGAGGTGCTGCCGAAATTTCTAACGAATTATCTTGTTTTTCTTTTTTCAAGTCAATAGATCTACCTTTCATTTTGTCTCACAAATGCAATATCTTTGCCTACGTGCGGGATCAATCACATGCCTCGAACCCAACTTCGAATCGGAACAATTGGGAAACGAGGTGCGGCGCAACAAGAGGACCGCCCCGTTGGTAGTGAGGTTGTGATGGTTTAGGCGATAAACTAGTGAGGTTGTGAACTTGAAATTGTTGGAATTGAACTTGTGAACTAGTGAGGACGACAAACTTGTGACTCGTTGGATGTTATGTAATATATGTGTCGTTTTGTGCCATATATATGTGTCAATTGTCTGCTGCAATAATCTGTGTTATATATGGATATATATGTGTGTCAATTGACCTGCTGTAACAAAAAAAAAAAAAAAAATAAATGGATCTATCCGTGAGCAGCTCACGGGATATCGTCCAAAGGATATCCCGTGAGTATATACACAGCTCACGGGATATCGACCACAGATATCCCGTGAGCCATACGCCGCGGCTCACGGGATATCAACCAAATATATCCCGTGAGCTGTGTATATACTCACGGGATATCGGTGGTGGGACCCCCGCCGCCCGTGGCGTGGCAGGGGACACCTGGCCGTAACGGGGCACGCCTATCCCGTGAGCTACCACGTTAGGCTCACGGGATAGAGGGTCCGTAACGGGGTTACCTCCGTCCCCGTTGGCGTCGCGGAGGCCCCCGTTAAGTCTTGCCCGTGAGCGTTATGCGCTCCGCGGGATAGGATATCCCGTGAGTATAGGCGCAGCTCACGGGATACCCTACTATCCCGATGATTTCTATCCCGTGCAGGATATCCCGTGAGCAACTCACGGGATAGCCGTTCCGTGGGTGGAAGGGCCTATCCGTGAGCAATGGCTCACGGGATATCTCGATTCCGGTAGTGGGAGCTATAGAGGTGGCTAGAGGGGTGTTGGGGCAGCCACCGCGACGAGGAGCACCGCAGTCTCACCGGTACGGGGCCGCGCTAGGGAGCATTGTTTGCGCCCACGCCATTGAAGGTTGTTGTGCCCGCGCCGGTGAGGGGGCACACACCGGTGGAGGCAGCCAGGCAGGGTTGCGCCGCCATGGAGGCAGGGCCATGCCGTGCGTCTAAGGTGTGCCGTCTGCAAGGGCGTGATGTCGGGGCCGGCTATGCTGCTGCCGAGCAGGGGCCAAGCCGCCGCGCCACCATCCGGGGTCAGGGGCAGGCCATCAAGGAGTTGGGGGGCCGGGATCCGGATTGCCATGGTGTACGAGAACGAAGGGGAGAGAGAGGCTCGTGGGTGGAGAGAGGAGATTTTTTTATAAGTGCAGAAGAGGGTTAAATTAAATTTGAAAGAAACACTAGGAAAGTGCATCACTTAAACCTCAAGCAGACACAATTAATTTCTTTACAGTTGAGGACGCCGAGGACAAGAACTAAATGGATGCAAATTTTGCAAACTTTATATGAACGCATGCAAAACTGAAGCTGATACCCTTTAAAAAAAAAAAAACCCTGAAGCTGACACATACAAAAAGAGCTTCTAGACTCGTAGCTAGTATATATGGGGCCAGAAAACTAAACTAGCGGACATACATATATGCACTAATGCACATATTTCGAAGTTAGGCCATCATACTAATATGGACCAATCTAACTACATGAAGGTAAGTTAAATCTGCTCCTAGGAGCATATGCTCCCATCCTCCATGCTGATTTTTCTTTGCTGCTGTGTGACTGAGTGTGCTCTTTGTCCTGTATATGTATTAGTGTATTACATATAATGATATATATGTATATATATCCTGTATGTATTTTACTCAGAGCAACTCCAACCATCCCTCCTAAAAATAGCTAAAAATAGATAGCTAACTTGTAAAATTTGAAAGCCTAAATTTAAAATTAACTCTAGTGGAATGAAATGGACTTCCATTTTCATTTAAAAGATGGATAGGAGGCTCCTATATCTAGCTAGTTATAGGGGCTTGTGAGGAAATTTAAGGAGGGCATAAAAATTTAGGAGCTCCACTAGTGTTATTCTCAACTAGAGAATAGGAGGCTCGACTGGAGTTGCTCTCGGTGACTTTGATGGATGTGTGATGTGTCCCTATCACTCAGTGATGACTTGCCTGTCGACGACACTCCTAGCTGGGTGTGCATGCATGGTGGTGGTATGCATCAGCAGGTGTGGAGCTCAGCACAACTGCTGTAAGCAAAGGTCATCGTCCAGGCTCCAGAGGCCGTCCTCGAGATCCCAGAACCCAAAGTCCGGCAGGCCGATCACGGACTTGGAGTTGGAGCTGGAGTCGTCGTCGTCAGGGCGGCCGGTAGCTGTCGCTAGCAGCTCCAACCAGGTCGACCCGGCGAACACGTCGGCGTCGTCAGTCTTTGTTGGCCCGCAGCCTTGGTCGTTCGTCTCTGTAGCCGTGGCCGGAGGCGGTGTAAGCGTAAGCTGCAGCGTAGTGCGACGCGTCGTCCGCCGTGAGCAACGACGATGGTCGCAGCGCGCTGGACGCGTCGTCGGGGCTCAGGGCCGTGGCCGCCGCCGCCGCCATCTGGCCTTCCGGATCGCTGTAGTATCGGTGGTGATGGTGGTCAGCTTCGCTCGCCGCCGGCACGCCGTGCTGCTGCACCAGGTGTTGGCTCCCGTAGTAACCATAACACGCGGGCGGCGCGCTGGCCGTAGTGGTCGCCGGCGCATGGACTCGGACGGCCAGGGACGCCGCCGCCGGAGCCTGCTGCACGCCGCCACATCCGGTAGTCGCCATCTGATCGCCACGATCGGCCAGGGCGCGCTCACGGAGGCGCGGCATCCAGAGGTGTCGCACGACGTGTCGGAATCCGGCGCTGTTGACGTCGCAGCGGAGGTGCCTGGCGTGCTTCTGCACGCGTGTGCGCCAGTAGTTCTTGATCTCGTTGTCGGTGCGGCCAGGGAGGTACTGCGCGATCTTGGACCACCGGTTGCCCCACCGAGTGGGAGGTCAGGATCAGAAGCTGCTCCTCGGCGGTGATGTTGCCCCGCCGCACGTCGGGGCGGAGGTAGTTGAGCCACCGGAGCCGGCAGCTCTTGCCCGTGCGCTTCAGCCCCGCGGACCGGGCCAGCGAGTTCCACCTGCCCTCGCCGTGGGTGGCGATGTAGTTGACGAGCTGGATGTCCTCGTCCACCGTCCACGGGCCCCTCCGGAGGTCGGCGGCCGCATCGTCGTCGCAGCAGGCAGCTGGTGGTGCGGTGATGGCGGTGGGAGAGGACGGCGTCGCCGAGCTCCCGGCGGGGCTCGTGGCCGTCGCGAGCACCTGGTTCAGGTCCTCATCGAAGCCCGCCATGGCCATGGCCATGTCGTCCATGTCCATGCTAGCTAGCCTAGTGGTGGGATCGGATCGGATCGATGATGAGTGAGCTGGGTCAGCTGCGGTGGAGAAGATCGAGCAGAGCAAGAAAATTAAAGAGATGGACGACGATGATGTGTACTGAGAGTTGATGAGAGGGGTTGTTGCTGGATCGGAGGCGGATCGAGTCCGTCGACGGGGAGACCGGCCGGTTGGGGGTTTATATAGGTCGACGATGTGAGGACGACGGAGCTAGCGCGTGTGCGTGTCACCGTACTAAACAATTGGACCGGCCGGGTCCGGGGAAAACAGGTTGCGAGGGGCTCTGACCGTTGACGAGTGACGACGACGACGCGCCCCTGTCCTGTGCAGTGCAGTGAGTGCTCCATGACAGGGGGCGGAGCCATGTTATTGGCAGTGGATACCCACAAAAATTTGAAAAATCACTTACAGGAGCAGATTTTCACCATTATTTTAGATTAAATTTTCATATATGTAAGAGTAAGGTACCCTCACTAATTTGCTCTAGCTTCGCCAGTCCATGAGCTGCTTGCTAGTAGCTGGCTGCTCCACTCGCATGTTATGCATATACCTATTCCATTACTAAGATTTACAATTCCATTATAAAGTTATTAATTGTTTTTATATAGAAAAATTGACCAAATCTGAAACTATTTGATTTCTTGAAAAACAACAACTAAATACGTGTGACTTAAATCAACTTGAGTAGACTACCTTCAGCTCTGTACATGGCGAGAAGAATACGAGACAGGATGACATATATGTGGGACTTGCATGTCATTCTTCTAGGATAATTTTGGTAGCCGGTATTGAGGTAATATTACTGAAATTGGGAGCAAAATATGAATAGTATAAAAATAATTTCCTACTCAAACTTATCTTTAGGTTTATAAACCTATTCAAAATAATTGTCCAGACTAGATATTAAAAAAAAACTATTTTCTACGACTAAAAATCCATTTCTAAGGGTGATTGGTGTTTCCCACCACTCTAGAGAAATTGATAATATCTTTAGGTTTATAAATCTATTCAAACCTAAAAACATTATTTGACTTAGTTCAGACATAGAATGACATTTTCCTTGTTGTGGCAAAGGAGCGAGTGTATCTTTTGCGTTTTGTTCTCTCGGGTATATTATGATTACTGTTTACCGGCGAAACACAATATTTGTGGGCCTTGCATTATTATATATAGTATATTATGATTAATAATAATACTATATTATATTATATAGTTCTCAAGGTGATATATATATCATATATGAGATTACGGATGGAAGCTGTGCTACCGTCGTCGTCTACGGAGATCAATAATCGGTGGGTTCGATTGCCGAAAGACAAGCGATGGGGTAAGGACGAACTGATCCGGTTCATCGATTCATCGTTGCACATGCATATATAATCATATATAATATAGGCCGGTCCGGGGCGGCATCTTTGAACAGGGACCAGAACTTGTTCCTTATGAATTCAAAAATTAGACAGAATCTCCATGCAACCTATGAATTCAAAAGTCGAGAATCAATCAGAGATATAGAATCAATCAGAGATATACTACAATGAACCATTTAACTAATCCTGCTTTTTGGTCAGAGAGATCAACTCACACTTACTCACTTAGGCTCTGTTTAGCTTAAAATTTACAAGTTTTGAAGCAGTTTATATAACATTATTTGATTCAGAGAGTAAATAGAATGAAAAATCAAGAATACTTGTATAAAAGAAGTTATTTGAACGCCTAATCTCTGAAGAAGTATCCCAGTGCATCCAAGGAGTATCGGTATCCGATATGTATCGAATAAGGATATGGCAACTTTGTCCAAAAGTATTCGCGCAACACTGCAACTCGTGAAGTTCAAGCCAAACTCAGCTGTGATCAAAGTCTCTCATCTTGTGGTCACGCTTCTCCCCCTATGCAGCACGAACCACTGTTGGATCTAAAATGTTGTTCTGAAAATTACCTGCATCGATGTATTAGATTTAACTTTGTTAAACCCTGAATCAGTATAACACCAAAAGGATGAAAGGTACACAAAAAAATCCCCAACAGCAAGAGCATAAAAAAATACTTTGATGGACCCATGTGTCTGAAAACAAACTTATAAATATATAACTAAAATAAATGCTTGCAGCCAACTTTGTCATCCTAGCTGACTACTTCCTGAGAGGCCCCTTGGCCTTATTGCCCAAATCCTTTTTAACTCCGCCCCTTTCAAAAAAAAAAAAAAAAGAAAACAACCTTTTAAAATTGCTCCATTGAACCTTAAACTCTTGCAGTGGGCCATTGAGTTCATCAAATTTAACTATTGCAAATGATTAAGCATGTGAGTTGCAGCCACCTTGACTAAAGGAAGAAAAAACTTTTTGGACCTTAAATGATCCATGATCCATTATTCTCAGATTGAACCTTTTAAAATTGCTCCATTGAACCTTAAATGATTCAGCTGACCCATGATCCATTGTTCTCAGACGATCGATGCCAAAGGAAGAAACACTAGCCTTTCAATTGTTTAATCCCCACTATAATTCCTCCCATCTTGTTTTGGTACAATAGTTTGACCAGTCAGATAGGATTCAACCTCAGCTGCCTATAGTAGTCCCTGCACTGTTGCTGCATGCTTTGATCCAGGATAACTCGTTGACCAGTGCAGTGTCGGATGGTATTTATTTATCTCTCCGGTGTATCAAGTCAGCCTTCTATTTGGCTCAAATGAACATTTGTTCCAGATGCTTTGATTTGACCTAGAAATTAAAAATGGTTTGTTCTTGCTGATGGCATGAGAGAAAAATCGATGTTAATTTGTTGACCATTTGTGTCGCTGGTGTTAGGAACATTTTGAAGACTAGTAGAGGCTCAAGTACTCAGGATCAGTATGACTTTGGTTTCTCTATTGTTCATGCATAATGCCAAGTTAGGCCACACACATGATGAAAATCTAGAGCTCTGCTACTTTGTCACATACTCAGTATATACTTTAGCTACCACCAGACAGTTTGAAACATAGTTAGAAGTGGAACCTTCCAAATGATGACAACATGTGTGGAAAGGCTCTCAAGATTGTGGTGTTAACAATGGTATTATGCATGTATAATTTTGGTCAAAGCAGTGGCTTCTAGTAATCCAATATGCACCAGTCAAATCTTGTTAATACTAATAGCTGGCTTGATGCACATTAGCATAGATGGGATGGGATTAGTTAGGGGTACATTCTTTGTCTTTCTGCAATAATGTGTAGCTAGCTATGTAGACTAATGTCACTCTCTCATCACACAATATTTCTAACAAAAAAGTTTGTTGAACAATATCCTCGCCTTAGAGGGTAGGGTGATTTCTGGGCTCTTCCACACAACAAAAACACATGGTACAATCTAGAAAAAAAATTATCAACGGATCGAACTTGTATTGGTCAATCTCTGAGATAGGATTAAGCTCTATTGAGGCTGGTAAAAAGTTACTCCACGGATCATGGGATCAAATCATCAAAATAACGGTATATATTGAAGTTTGTAGAGTCTCATGATTGGGTAATTGTCTATTCTTCTAGGTCCGATTTTTTTTTTTTTTTTTGCTCCCTCTTTACCTCCTTACGGTTCATAGCGTTTCTTCCCAACCCCTGATCTGACCCCAAATAATAATATTGAAGAGAAAAAATATTACTCATGCAAAATTTTAATGTGGCATATTTCCTTAACTTGTGGTAAATGTAAAAACAATATAACAGTTTGAAGTACATATATGAATTCAATACAATCTGAGGTATGCAAACTCCAAAGTTCAATTAACTTGAGTTACTTGAAATGTATTCATTTGGTGAATGATGCATATGGTTCCCAAAATGATTTGAAAACCCAAATATATATGGTTCCCTTCAAATTTTTAGATTTTCCTAAATAGTTTTAGATACTATTTAAATTTTCTTTGCAAAACAATTACATTTGTCACCTATCTCCATAAAAATGGATTGAGTGGGCCATGTGAGCTCAAAATAAATTTTTATGTATTTTTGATCTTCACAGTTGAATTTTCGACATCTTTCGAGATAGCATGCACATAAAAATGATTTAAACTAAATAAAAAATACTAAATCATCCCCAAAACTTCTAAAACTCCTGGCCGGGTGCAAATTCCTATTAGTTTTGAAGAAAGTTTGACACAAAGCTATACATGCAAAAGTAAATGCCTCCCTGTAGCTAGTGGTAGTTGGGTGCTTATTGCAAGAGGAATGGCAGATGCATCTCAAAAGGTGAAGCGAAGCGGCACGCAGTGGTCTCAGTAGTCTCGTTCACAAATCACAGCCCACTACCAACAGTGCAGTGCGTGCATGTACATACGAACACGCTCGTACTAGCCACACGTACGTGTTTTTACAATTACCATAATCTTGTTATCTATCGTCATAGACTACTAAAATAAGAGGACGATGATCTCAGTTGTAGCTGTATTGTTGTCATTGACGTTCGTTTTGCAGACCATCGGTGTGTCAGCAGGATGATGATGGAGCACTGGAGCCGGCCGGCGTGACGTGGCCATGCAATGATAGATGGACGTACGACAAATGTCCATGCTTTAGGGCGTTGAAATCGTTTAGAGTGTGAGACTTTCCAATCCAGATGTCAGATCGATGAGACAGTGATCAGAATGTATGGATCGCTGCCTCAGTGTGATCATCAGAGTATATATGCGTTTGACAAATGGAATTTTGTTAGGAACATTTCGATTTCGTAAGGGCTTTAGTTTTGATCCATCTCACTGGGGGGCCAGGTAGAAATATCTCCTGTGCAGTGCGTTGCCTTGCAGTAAGTCAAAAATAAACTGAAGTCAATGAACTTGGGCAGATAGAAAGGTGAAAGAATAGCAAATTTAATCATGCATGATGCCACTTCTTATGCCGTGTCTTGTAGGTATATCTCCTGTACGTTGTTCTTGTCATCATCGCACACTGCCTTGGCTGTAAAACAATGCATAACATAGGGAGATTTAGAGAGAGCCAACCCTAGAGCCATAGTATATGGCATCCACCTCCATATATAAATTAGGAGTAGCTATTAGCTGCTTTATTAATTTAGACGAGATTAGATTAGATATTATTAGTTGACGCTTTAGTTCACCGGGAGGGAGGAGTCTATGCAAAAGGTCCTGGAAGACGGTCTCGACTTTACTACAGCCTCGGCTGACGTCCTGAGCGAGGGTGGAGCTCCTGGATCTAACGCAGCTGACCAAGCACACCCAGCTATCCACCGTGGTTGACGAACGGGTCTGTGGCATGGTCAGCAGACTCAGCACGGCCACAAACTGGCCATGGGGCTCATTTACATAGCGTCAGTTGGGGGTGATCAGAAAACAGCCATTCTTCTCCTTTGTATGGAACAACTTTGCCCCTCCACGGGTTAAGTTTTTTGCCTGGCTGTTGGTACCAAATCATATTCAGTGCAAGAATAATCTACTGAAGAAGACTGTCCTTGACAATGACCTGTGTGAGCTGTGCAAGAATGGGAGTGAAGACTCAGACCATGTCATCTCTGAATGCCGCTTTGCTAAAGAATTCTAGAACAGGATTGGATGGGGGAGCAACTGTGTCGCCAAGGTGGATGACCTCTGGACTTCAAGACCACCATCGGGCACTCTAGTGGGCGCGATCTCGAGTGTGATGTTGTTACTTTGCTAGGAGCTATGGAAACACCAACACGATGTTGTCTTCCGGGGGCTGCCACCCAATGTTGATCATCTGGTAGATGCATGTAAGGCCTATGTAGCGCTGTGGATATGCTGAATCTGGTAGATGCATGTAAGGCCTATGTAGCGCTGTGGATATGCTGAATCCCAAGACAATCAACTGTTCTTCGTTATGTTTGGCGTATAATTTATTCCCTTGCAATGTTTTCCCCAAACTCTAGGTTTCCCACCCCGGGGCACCCCCCCCACACACACACACACACCCCCACTCTACCCTATTTGTGGCTAATTAAACAGAGTGCCAAACATGTCACACACCTAGATCCGAATTGAGTAGAGCCATCACCACTTCACTCTGGAAGAGGAAGACCGAAAACTACTATCATTGGACTTCGCACACTGTGCTTTGCAAAAACCCAAGTGATAGTGCTTCTATAACGGAGCCTTGTGTCTCGGGGTAGCCCTTGCCATTCACCGTGACCAAGGACTTTTTGTCACCGGGTCCAGAGAAGGTTAGAGTTTCAGGGGAAGACCGTAACCTGTATAGAGTCTGTCGGATCGTAGACAGTGGCCCTATGTCTCTTTCGGACCAACATTGGTCACAGTTCTGTACATGGTGAATGGTCCTTGCACCATGACTGTTGGATAATTGAGCTTGAAATAATTGTATTGTGATTGCTGGTCACAAGTCTAGCTTGTGATATAAGCAATAGAGCACAGGGTATCTTGGCCGAAACGTTGACAAATCAGAGTGTGGCGCACATGCTCCGATGTCAACTCGTACACTAGGTCGGTTCCATGGCCCTCAGGATGTTCACCTGGCCCGTGCCTGTTGTTTGCCTCAGCATAGTCTTTACTGCTCGTGCTCGATAGCAAGAGCAAGTAGTGGCGGAGCTAAGGGGGGCACCATCCCCCCTCCCCCCTAATGACCTTAGTTTCTTCACTAATCACTGTAGCAAAAGCCTCAAATCACCATTAAATCTTCATGAGAATCAACATCTTCGTTGTTTCAGCCCCCTTGTCATCCATCCTGCATTTGCCACTAAGTGCAAGCGGACGGAGGAAACTATCGTGCATGTGCTCTTGGGTTTTAGCTAGTGACAACAAGTGTTTATATGGCGGGTCGGCTGACCCAGCTAGCCGAGACAACCACCCCTTCCCCTCCCTTCGATCTCCTTTAGCTCACATTTTCCTGAATTTAATCCAGGATTTTTCAGCGTTATGCTTTACTCCTCTGTTCCAAAAAAGAGTGTCGTTTTTACTTTCATACATCGTGTTTGACCGCTTCATCTTATTCCAAATTTTTGTGTCAATTATAAAATCAACAAATCAGTATCAAAGTAGCTCTAATGATAAATAAGTCATAAAAATAAATGATATTTATAAGTTTTTTTGAATAAGACGGATGATCAAACATGATGTATGAAAAATTTAAAATGACACTCTTTTTGGGACGGAGGGATTAAGTAATAAACGGCATTCCGTCGATAATGAGGCGCTAATGGTGACTTCAGGAATTTCTAGATCTATCGGCCTAGTCTTTCGGAGGTGCCCATAGAGATTGGGTTTACGCACGTGTGCAGAGGTAAAGTGTAGATACGTTGTGAGCGTCTACGTTGTATGTGTATTTTGAAAAAGTAGTACATGGAGTAGATGGCATGAATGCCAGCAATGGAGGCCGTGGTGGTGACGACGACAGATGGCCCACCACGGCATCCCACAAGGACAAAACTAGACAAGCCCCACGAAACCTGTTTGCCCACGTCTCCACGGGGCGGCTCACCAGGCTCCTGCTCCCGATGCACGAGGTGGCTTGCCAGCGGCACCTATCTCGAATGCCGCCACGACCAGCAACAACACTCATCCACGGCTATGTGGGTAGGGAAGAGCTAGAGGACGAGTACGAGCGGGTAGTCTCAGCCAACAGTTGAGGAAGCAGGCTCCCATCATGTCATAATCCAGGACTCAAGAGGTCGCCTGCCGCCTGGGACATCGTGGAGCGAGCGAGTCATGAGGTTAGGGCATGTACAACAGATAGACGAGGGGTCGTCTTTAAGTACCATACAGACAGATATAAAGGCCGTAGCCCATAGTCTATCTTATCGTCTGCAAGATATTTAATGCATTGCATGCAGATAAGATCAACTACAAATAAATTTATGTATACTATTGTGTGGCTACTTGATAGAGATTGTGTCAAACATAGATAAGAGCAATGATTACACTATTTTTGAAAACCATCAATATATTATCTTCCAAAAGCTCCAAACAAAGACTTTAACCGCACTCAATAACATTTGCATGCACGGGAAGTAAAAACCCGTGTGCATACATGGCAGCACTAGGGCAAGGAGCAAACTATTATATAATTGCAATACCATTCTAATTTCCTTTATCGTCATAGTGTTGCCATATATGCTCAATTAGATCCAGCTTGAGTTTTCTATGTGTCGGCCGAGCTTTGATAGCTGAATTTACATGAAGTGCCTCTTCAAAGCTTGGATTGGGGTTGTCATTTGTACGCACTTCAGGTGGGAGCACTGTCATCACACTTGGATTCTCATTCAAATCCAAGACTTCTCTAATTGATTCCTTCTCGTCTTCCACTATCATATTGTGAAGGATAACACAAGCTTGCATTATGTTGATAACGTCCCATTGCTTCCATAACCTTGCTGGTCGACGGACAATCACTACTACAAAATTGATTTTACATGGTGTTTGGATTTCATTTTCCGTGGCGGGCATTTGAGAAACCCCACGGAAAATACCTAATTAACCGTGGCGGTTATTTTTTTTGATTAACCGTGGCGGTTATAATGTCCGCCACGGTAAATCGATTAACCGTGGCGGTTTTTATTAATAACCCGCCATGGTTAATGTGTCCCAACTAGCCAGCCCAAAGAGCCCAGAAGAAAATCCCAAATCCAATCCAAAATCGGGCTCATATATATATGGAGAGGGGAGCTAGGGTTTCCAGCCTCAGACTCGGTCTCTCTCACTCGTTCTCTTTCTTTCTCTCTCTTCCCTCTCACCACAGACTCGGTCTCTCTCTCTCCCTCTCACAGCGCTTCGACGGACGGCGACCGTCCCCTTCCCCGAGGCGGCACGGCGACCGTCCCTCCCCTCCCGATGCGCAGCCGGCGACCATGCCTTCCACGGGGCTGGGCGGCCCAGCGCTCCGGCGGCGGCGGGATCCGCGCGGCTCCGGCGGCGGCTTCGGGCGCGGCTCCCTCCTCCGTCGCGGGATCCGGCGGATTCCCTCCTCCGGTCTGCGGGATCCGGCGGTCCCCTTCCTCCGGCGCGTCGCGGGATCCGGCGGGTGCCCTCCTCCGTCGCGGGATCGGCGGTCCTCCTCTGCGCATGCGGGATCTCCTCCTCCTCCGGCGCGTCGCGGGATCCGCCTTGGCGGCGGCGGATCCGCTGCTGCGGCGGCGGGTTTCGACCCGGCGGCCGGATCCACGCTGCGGCGGCGGCTTTCGACCCCGGCGGGCGGATCCACGCTGCGGCGGCGGCTTTCGACCCGGCCCGCGGATCCGCAGCGGCGGCGGCGGCGGCCCGGGCCCGGCGGTGGCGGATTTGGGCTTTTTTTTTTTTATTTTTTTTGATTAACGGCGGCGGGCATTAAAAACCGCCCGCGGTAAATCACGGTTTACCGTGACCCTACGTCGGTGGCGGACGTGAAAACCGCCACCAAAAATTTTTTTGCCCGCCACCTAAAATGAAAAGTGTAGTAGTGAATATTAAAGCGTGATTGCAGTACACCAAATGCGCACTCGACATTTTTCCTTGCCCCTTCTTGCATCAATGCAAATAATTTGTTTTCCACCGACTGAGGGGCCGTCATTGTCTTTACGAATACTGCCCATTCAGGACATATCTTATCGGCAAGATAGTAACCCATGTCAAATGGGCTTTGCTGTGGTACACTCAAATCACTGTGAGCCGTTAATTTTATTAGATCGGAGGGTTGATATCAATTATTACTTCTTAGGAGGTAATATGTGAAATATATAATTATTTAGTTTCTACTATTTTGTAAAGTAGGATAAATAAGGAAAGTTCTAGATATAACCGATGCATGCATGATCGTTTGTTATTAGATATAGGCTTATTAGCATTTTTTTTTATTTGGCTGTGACATCTATGGTGACTTCTTTTTAAACACATTTTGTAACGTGATAGAGCCGAACGTGCATTGACAATAACCATACCATTTTGTACGTGACAAATTTGTCAAAAAAAAAAAAAAAAAAAAAAAACTGGAACCCTATCATCATAGTTATTTTACATAACAGTATTGTAACGTGCCCGGTGCATATATATTTATAACAACATAAGAACTATACCCTAACAAGACGTGTTATATATGTAAAAATAACGTTAGTTGCATTACTTACTTGGGAACATATTTAAAAGTAATATTTGGTGTGGAGCATCTCGGCGGTCCGCGGCGTCCACGCGTCCCGAAATCTGTGATTGGTCCGTTTTTTTTTTGCAAAAGAGTCCCTCTGTTTGTGCGAAATCATATTCCAGCCAGCTCGGGCCCCTCCTCCACAGTAACTATGATTGGATTTCTTTCAAACGGACCCTGTACTATGTGCCTTTTGCAATAACACCCCGCCCGGCCCTACCAAATATATACAGCCTCTCCTCACGGTAAAAAAAAAAAAAAAAAAAACCGAAGCCTTCGCTCTCTCCGTCTTCTCCCGATGCGGCGGCGTCTCGGAGCGCCGCCAGCGCCGGGCGCCTCCACCTCCCGCGGCTCCCTAGCGCGGGCGGCCAGCCCGATAGCGGCCGCGGCGGCCGGACGGCGGCCTTGAAGCGGCGAGGCGCGAGCCGCTGCCGCGGCGGCGGCGGCCGAGGATCTGATGGCGGCACGAGGAGCGGCGGCGCTGCCAGCGGGCGGCGGCGGCGGGCGGCCCGGCGCAGTGCCCTCCCCTTCTCCTCTCTCGCTGCGGTTAGGGTTAGGGTTACGGTCGGCGGCGCTTCCAGCCCGGTAAGCGCCGCCGCGGCCCGGTGGTGGGCGGACGAGGGGCCGCCGCCCGCCCGCTTTCGAGGAAGGGAAAGTGCCGCCGCCGGGGCACATCTCGCCTCGTCACAACCACCCGGTGTGGCTCGTCGGGCGGACGGTCTCGGGGTGCGACCCGCCCAGACAGGCTCGCGGCTGGGGGGATGCGCGGAGAGGTGTGGGTGGCGCCCGCGGTAAAGGTCGCCCGGGAAGCCGGTCGAGCTTCGCGAAGCGGACGATGGAAAGCGAGCTGCGGTCGTCGGAGCTCATGAGTTGTCGGGGACACGGCGCCATGGGCCCTGCTTGCCGTCGATGGGGGCCGGATGCCTGCTGTCCTCCCCACCGGGACTCCCACCATGCCTCCCTCCGGCCGCCACCCGCGCGCCGCCCTGCAATGCCCGCGCGGGGCGGCGCCCTCCACACCTGCTCCCTCGGCCTCCCGTTCGCCGTCCCGGCGGGCGGAGAGCGAGGATGTCTTGCCGCCTCCTGGCGCTCGTCCATCGGCCCGGCAAGGTCGTGGTTCCCTTGGACTACCGGCCTCTCATGAGTGCTTGTTCGCTCAATTCCAATACTTTCCCCAATTCCCAAATCTCATTCTCGGTGTTTTGGTTTGGACATCATTGTGGATCTGTCATGCTCGTCGCCCTCGTCAACTAGGGACTCAACGCATACGATGGATGGTGTCTCGGTGGCTAATCACCATAGCGGCGACCCGCAGGCACATCACGATAAAGATTGATCAAACTGCAATTCTGTATTAAGCAAAGGTGATGTGTGCTATTGCTTGTTATAATCAGGAATGCAGCAGCAGCATGTGTGCCAATAATCAGTTCCCTTGATTTGTTACACGAATGAACCAACCATATTTTCTGATATGTTCCATGAATTAACAATTACGTGTCTTGGATTGGAATACATCAACACCTTGCAACTTTTGTTTATGGCATTATCAAAGGCGTCACACGCCCAGAAAATTTCCATATGATTTGTTATCTATTGAGTTCATGACATTATTCATTTTATTCTTAATTCATGGAATTATCCATAAAAAATGGTTATACGGTACTCTATGCAAGTAGTACGATATGCCTATCTTTTTTAGCAATCGTGAATTTTTGGTAATGAACTTTCAGATATTATCTAAAGATGGTTATTTCAGGGTAGTGGCTGTGGACAGACATTTAAGGTAGCAAGTCTAATCGTGGCAAAAGCGGGATCTCTACCAGGTGAATTTACTAAGCGATAGTTTTATCTTTAGGCAACCATCAAAGTGTGAAAGAATTTAGTCCCCGCTATCCATCGGGCATGCGGTTGGTTCTGATCTGTAGTGATTGATATGTACTTGTGAGACTATAGTAGGCTGTTAGAAAACTAGAGTAGCTCTCCCTTTCAGTATCTTGGGGACTAATCCAAAAGATTGAGGTCATTATGCTTGAAAATGAGAAATATACTTGTTTGATCCATGTTCTTAAACTTGGTTGATGAGGACAATATGGCCCAAGTACATGTTCGATCCATGTTTTTAAATTTTGCTTCGAGAGATATTGGAACTACTCAGTTAATCCTAATCGGCAAAGGCTTGCCTTTCATCTTTCTTTATTCGGCTTTAGCAATCAAGTTGCATCTTGAGCCCTGAATTTATGAGACATACAATTTTGTTGCTTACAGTAATTTCTTAGTCTTCTGACACTGGATATTCTACAGGAACAACAAATGATGATGCCAGACCATCGTGAGTCAAACTTGCAGAAGGAACTGAACCGTTACATCCCACTGCCGCTGCATTTGGTGGAGTATGCATCGGTGCATTGGTATCTTTGGCTGATGTCACGGTTGCGATTGGTTCAGGAACTGGTATTCTGCTCTCTGTGACAATCATACACCAATACTTCCAAACCTTCGAGAAGGAAAGGGCGACAGAGCTTGGTTTCTTTGGTTTTTTATTAGTAGTAGCTGTGTAACCTTGACTTAGCTATAGCTGAATTTTTGCTTAAGTAGATAGATAGGACTATAGGAAGAACTGAGATTTTCATAGTAGCAGAAAACGATAGCTCTGAATTTCTTATCTCTGAATCTCTTACCTATGCCATTGTATTATGCTTCTTCCTATTTATCTGTCCTTGTGCAACTACAATACAAAGTAGTTTGAGGTTAAACCAAGAAACACAAGAGAGAAAACAAATGTTATATTATTTAGTACTATTTTCTATCATCCAACGAGAAGGAGTCACATTTAGACCAAAACATTTTACTTTGCTTGGCTATCTTATATTTATTTATGGATATTTTTATTGGATCTGAAAGATTATATTGCACCAGCCACAAATAAAAAAGGTAGCTTCCTAAAATTTATATCTGTATATAGGCTGCTTTTCTACCATTGTGCATAGCCTTGATGTCGACACGAGAACTTCTGTCCTCCTAACCTCGGCTACTCGGAGATAAAGATCACTCTATGGGGACCAGAGAGCTCTTTGCATTCAACACTCAAGGTGTCTACAACAGGGATGAGGCTAGGCCTATCGTCGTCTTGTTCGTGGGGGGGCTGATGAAATCCTACCAGGGTAGGCACTGCTTGCTTATCAATTTTATGCTCATCTGTTTATTGATTGGGAACACACCACTGTGTATAGAGCCTAACAGATTCAGTCCTTGCATTCGTTTTGTTCGAGGCGGCTACTATCGGAGCGGTAACTCAGCTTACGGTTATGTAATATATGTACCCGAACTGATTAGGCTAGAACACTGCGGTTTAGCCTCCATCTCTCAACATGTTGTATGCACATTCACTTTAGACAGCATTTTGTTGCTGTGTGAGCGTTTGGTGACGTTATGCACTTCATGATAGATTCACGTGCCTCCATTTTGCGTTCAATAAAACAAATTGAATCGTGTCTGACGGACCCATATAATATATGGACCTATAAATTGCTTTGTATTGAAAGATGAGAATACAGATAAAAAAACTTTACGCTCCATGCCTGATTCTGGCCTGATT
The DNA here is from genome assembly GCA_015847255.1 of Hyparrhenia diplandra. Lineage (NCBI taxonomy): Eukaryota > Viridiplantae > Streptophyta > Magnoliopsida > Poales > Poaceae > Hyparrhenia > Hyparrhenia diplandra. The sequence continues at coordinate 91,227 of JADLZK010008431.1, read as the reverse complement.
CATCAAGGTTGCTTACATGTTTTTGTGCTTGATTTCATCACTCAGCTCCTCATAGTATCCGACGGTGTGGGAGGCTCCTCAAGACAGTATATATGCAGCCTCCATGACCCAAAAAAACCCTAGCCCGTGAGTCCGACGCAGGCAATCTCCAGGAGATCCACCAGGTACCTCACACTCAGCTCGTTGAAACAACTTGCAGCGCCACTCTTTTCCTTTCTCACTTCAAACTTCTCCGTTTCTCAACATACGATTCATTGGTTCCTCTTTTCCCTGACAGGCAGGCAGGCGCGTTTCAGCTCTACATCCTCAGGAAATCCACAAACCCCTCTCCGAAAATGGTATGTCCCCGCTCAACCACAATCTATGATTAGGGTATTTATTTCTTCGAACGTCAAATGACGCAGCCTTTCCTCCTGTTTACAAGCAACAAATAAGCCCATCAGATCCATGTCAGGACACCGTCCTACCCATATACCTTCACCGTTTGTCACAAACATTTTTTCACTTCATTTCTGTGGGGCCACCTGGTTCAATTTTCATCGTCAGTCACTAGAGTTGTCAGTACCCATATACAGCACTTTACAAAGTCGGTTATTGTGACCGATGTGCGCCCGAACGATGGCACCATCACAACCGGCCACATCCACCAGGCTATACACACCCAATTTGGTTATCAGGCCATACCTCTAACCATAACAAGGTTCCGAACAGACTTTGTCGTTGAGTTCGGTTCCCTTGCGAAGAGGGGACATGGTCGCGGCGAGCTCTGACTCGATACCAGCCAACTCGATGCACTTCTAGGGACATGGAACAACCTATATGGTGGTACAACCGTGCATTGGGACACTGCAGTGACCATCGACATTTTTGGCGTTCCAGCACACGCCTTCAACAAGCCCGCGCTAGAACCATTGCTCGATCCATCTTTGCAAAAATCCGGACACATCAATTAGTCCACTCAAAAGGAGTGTGCCGCGTCCATGCCTATGCCCAAAGCAAAAACTCTATTCCAACCCATGGAACCATAGCACTACAGTATGAAAAAGAAAACGGCGTACAAAACATTACCTTCCAAGTCACAATGAGAACCTATCTCTATTTACAAGCACCACAGCTCGATGAGGAACCTTCCCTAGATGAACCACCATTCTCTGAAGGCAGCGCTTCAATTTCCATAGACACAAGTACTGCTTGACTCTTACCATATCAAACAGCATAACTCCCTACCTTGCCATTAATAGTCGAACTAACCTACTCTTCATCCTTGATAGCTGAACTGTTTCAGTGTGACAGGCATATGATCCAGGAGGCTGAAGAAGACCAGATGAGATGTACGTTGACCTACGCACATAAATAAATTAGATTTCAATAAACGAATCCCTCACATTATTCGTGCCTTTTCCGAAGAAACGGGGGAGCTTAACGCCGTCCCAATACGGCGGACACCTCGGACGGTGACTATGATTACGAGGGCAGGCTTCGAGCGTCAATACTCACCTGAGACTGACTCCGACAAGAGCCCTCGCTATTAACGACATCGCCTGTACGTTGTCTACCCACGAAACTATGATGTGTCCTTTCACTACCATCCTGAATGACGATTCTTCCATAAAAATTGCATTCCATCAACAATCTTACATTCTCTCTTATAACCAGAGGCAACCCTGGGTTTTAAAAAAATACTTAGAAGCAACTCATTGATTTGAATTACATGATGCTACTTTGCAGGTTGCTTACTTGCTCTAAATCGTTCTACTTTACAGGTGCCTAGGTCTTTGTTTGGATGTTCTTCGGTCGACGTTACCTTTTCCCATCCAGATGACTTCTTTAGGCTTTCCCTACTATCCTATCCTGATGGTCAAGATAGCCATCATAGCACATGCATTGATCTGTATGATGTTTAGCTCTAAGTTTGAACATTTACTATCTATATTGTTTCTCCGTAGGAACATCCTATCTAAATATGTACTGATTACATGCAGTACTTATTATTTATATTCGGTCTATCCTCGCGCGCATGGGCGCGCCGCTGATTCACTAGTACACCATGATTCGTTGTGGCCATATAACGTTTCGTGGCTGGCATGCATACTCCTATATCAGATATGGCAAGGAAATCAATGCACACATATAACAAATATTTTGTCTTAATTATTTGGTTACTTAATTGTTTAATATGTTCAAAATTCAACGGCTGTGATTTATTTGAAATCTTACCTCCTAAGAGGTAAAATGTGTACCGTAACAAAACCCATGTCAAATTGTGTTCCATTTACATTATAATGTACCATAGGAGCTTCCCCCTTTTATTGCTTGAATGAACAACGGTGACTTGTTTAGAACATTTATGTCGTCTTGAGACCAGGCGTTACCGAAGAAAGCATGCCATATACAAAGATCTCGAGTTGTCACTGCTTCAAGGATCATAATAGGAACCCATCACCACGAGTGAACTTGCCTGCTCAACCTTTCGGGCAATTCTTCCATGCCCAATGCATACAATCGATGCTTCCCAACATTCTGGAAAACCACAAGCCTCATTTTCTTTTAAAATTTTTCTAGTTCATCACTACTTGGAGGGCGCAAATATTCTTCATCAAAATTTCAATCACACCTTCAGCAAATTTCCCCAAAATCTCTAAACAAGTACTTGCAGCAATCTTCAATACCTCATTAAGTTGATCAGCTGAGGTTCCATAAGCTAGCATCCCGGACGGCGGCGGTATACTTTTGAAGCGGTGAAAGACCACTCCTACCAGTAGCATCGACTCGTCGGGTGAAATAAGATGACCAATCACTAAGTGCATGCACGATACGTAGGAACAAAGGCTTGTGCATCCTTTTTTTTTTTTTTTTGAGAAGACCACATATATTGATTAAAACAGCGAACTTACATTAAGGCCCTTCAAAAGGAGCCTATTACGAAAAGAACCCTAGATCTAGATCCATGCACACCGCCGGGAGGTAGGTCGCCGGTGAACTGCGAGTAGTGACGTCGTGGGCGCCTGGGTGCAATGGTGCGGATGGGCCTCGCTTTGCGAAGGCTTGAAGTAGGCTGAAGGCGGCGTCGTGGAGAGTCGTCGCCGACGACCCAAAGATCTTCTGAAATCGGCGTCGGCGGGTAGAAACCATCGTCTTCAACCGGTGGAGGCTCGCTACCAAGGCGATGGCGATGGATCTTGGGGGGGATCGGAGTCGATTGTAGGTCCGGGCTGGCTGGATGGGTGTGGATTCGAGGTGGAGGCGGGGGGAGAAGTGAAGGATGGCGGCGGTGGCGGAGAAGCGGCCGACGGATCACGGAGGCGTTGCTGGGAAGGTGAGGCGAGGAAGCTGTGGTGAGATCCGCCGGATGGGGTGAGGAAACTGCTTTATTTAAACATACCTGGATAGCGGGGCCACCGGCGGCGAGGAAGCGAAAACGGCGGCGATGACGATGGCGGCGATGCGATCAAGGTAGTACAATCCATCGAGGAAGAGGCCATAGAGCCAAACTAAACAACAAGAAAGTAAATAAACTGGTAGATCTCACGAGATTGGGGGCTCCCTGCCCTTCTCACCGCCAGCGGTCGCCGGAGGGAGGAAGGAGGGGCCCCGAGGAGGAAGAGGCGGAGGAGCCGAGGGAGGAAGGAGAGGTTGCTTTCGGGAGAAGGAAATGGGTCTCTCTCTGTTGCCTCGCTTGGGCCCGAGCTTCGGGCGAAGGAAGCGAAACGCACCTAGCTCTCCGCCGCCTCCCTTCTAGCCCCCTCCCGACCGCCTCCGGCGACCCTCGCCGGAGCGCCGGGGGCGGGCCCTCGCCTCCCGTAGCTATTAGTAAGTAGGTTTTCGTTTCGTTGTGCTGTATGGCTTTCTCCCTCGATGGTCTTAAGCTTCTCGGTTAAATTATCGCCGTCGTCTTCTTGGTTGCCGGTGCCTTCTCCGGTTTCCTCGTCGTCGTCGTCCTCTCTACAGGTATGTCGTAATAAAATAAACCCCGCTCCAAAGCAACCTCCGCCGAGTTCCTCCTCCACCCGCTCCCTCCCTCTGGCTTCTTTGAGTTCCCATGCCGCTACCTCGAATCTGGCCGGAGTTGGGGTCCATCTGCAAGCAACTCCCGCCGATTCGCTCCTCTCTGGGGGAGGATTTGGTCTCTGGGATGTTCTATGCCCGGCTCCTCCTCTTGTCTCGGATCTCCGCTTGTCCCCCACTCCGCCTCCCGTTCACAAAGGGCTACGGCCCTAGAGCTTGTTTCCTCGGCAAGATGGCTCCACTCACCGGTTCTCCGCTTTCGTTTGCGCCGCCTCCCCAGGGATCCGGGTCCAAGCCGCTTCATCTACCTTCAGCGGCGACTCCAACCAAACATATCGGGTCGACCCGTGTGCTTCTCCAACATCGGCTTTCCGTCCGTTTTCAACCGACGCCGCGGTCTCCACTCGGGTGTATGCGTCCTCGACGCCCCTGCGACCCTCCGCCGGCGACTCCTTCGTCTCTGGTGCCATGGACAACGTCGTCTTGTTCCTATTTGCATCTAGGACCTATGTGTAATTCGGTCTTCTTGCGAGGACCTATCTGTAAACTGCTGCTGTGATTTCTTAATATAAGAATGTTTGTTGTCAAAAAAAATCTCCTACGGAACATCTCATCGGTGTAGATAGGATTTGCAGAAAAGTAATTAGCGACAAGATCATCATGACCTGCTTCTCGATTCCTTGGTATGTACCTCCTTGGTACACTGTCAACGACGGCGAGATACTGTAGATGCTTCTCCATCCATGGCAGCCTTGAATTCCTCTGCTACCATATCTTCTAATATTTCATCCTCTGCTAGCATATCCTATACGGTGAATACCTCTGTAGGATCAAAGTCTTCAGCATCTTGTAGGTCGCCTTCTTCATCACTTAGCTCCGTAGAAACACACTACAGCAGGTGACGGAAGGGAGGAATGTACATTGCCACAATGCAACCGGTATCATTTATAGTATGCAACTGATCTAGTGGACACGTATATTCATAATGTAACTGATAGTAGTGGATCACCAACTAGTGGAGCACCTCTGTTCACACTAAAAAAATATTAATGAAGGTCTAGCTAGTGGAGCACTTCGGTTGGCATTCAGAAAACAAAAGGCTGACTGAACATTCCCATGACATTCAGATAGCAGTGCAAATTAGAACACTGCTAATTATCAAAATTCAGAAGATAATCAAATGCACCTACTGTGAATTTTCAGAAACATGTACGGGTAATCAAATGCATCTACTGACTGCTAGTCCAGACTGCTAGTAGTAGTTGATCAAAATTCAGAAACATGTACTGATCAAAATTCAGAAACAGGCAAGAAAGTTCAGTTTTGTTCATTGCTTGCATAGTTGCAATTGCATCGGATGATCCAAATCATGGCGGACCGTGCCCACGGCAAGCAGCGCGCCACCACCGTCTACCGATGACCGACCGCTTCTCGTAACCGTGGTGCTGCTAGCATGGCTGCCTGACAGGGGCGGGGCACCACGCCATCACCGACCACAAGGCCAAATACTACCAACACAGCACTATGTACGTGCCCTGCGTGTGGACGGGCGAGAGCGGACAGGTGCGAGCGAAGGGGTGTCGTGATTCTGAGAGCAAGGCCTCACCACCAGCACTTTTGCTGGCAGATTGGAGTGCCATGTAGGCAAAACTGGCCGCCATGTAGGCAAAATATTTGGTTATGCAATATATAGGGATATGCCTGAAGTATAATTAATTTTCAGGCAACATCTAGCAGCCACTAGATTAACATCGAATGGCCACCATCTATTTGTATTGATGTTGCATCAATTGAAGAATGAGGCACTGTACGTTGTCCAAATATTCAGGCGCCTGACACTTAGGAAACATGCAATATATATGTATAAGACATGAGTCTTGAAGCATATTTATCAATAAATTTCCTTAGTTTAATATCTCCATAAAAGGAAGGGGCCAAACGGCCACAAAATCACCACTCTCCACAACCCAGATTTCTTTAACCATTCTCCTTTGTTTTACGGTCTTACTTACCCGTGCTGCCCTACAACAGTCTTACCAATGCTGCCCTACAACAGTCTTACCAGTGCTGCCCTACGATTAAATACACGAAGTTTTCAAAAGTCTTCCAATTGCTTCAATTGTGATGGCGATTTTGACGAGCCACCAAATCAAGATTCATACCACCAACTTGTCCGGACAGCGGTAGCCTGTGGGAAAAATATGATTAAAACACCATTTACTTAAAAAAAGATGATACCAAACGACAAACCAATGAATACAAAATTAAAGGGGCAGGGTTCTTGGAAAAAAAAAACATTTTAATCAAATGACCAAGAGTGGATTGTACAAACAAGTCTCGTGCCATGTATATAAAAATAAATAAATATAAGTGTTGTGCGCCAGAGAAAAAAAAAAAAAAAAAAAAAGGGGTGTCCATGATTAAATCAATAAATCCATCCCTTGTGACTGGCCCATATGCACTGAGACAGGTGATTCAAAAATACAGATGCTCAGCTGCGAAGATGAGTGAAAAGCCAAAAAGGTGCATAGTTCCCCTTGCCAACCTGTCAGCAGCTGAGGTGTCTCACTGCTTGTGTGAACAAAAATAACAGATCCCATAACTGCGTGGGGGGCAAGGCAAGGTGATGAAGGAACTTGGATGGAACCAGGTTTCATGAGACAACCTTGCACACTAGTAGTTGTTTCCTATGTCACAGTGGACTTGTGGTATCAAGCAAATGTCTCTAATGTTAGAAGTTATTAGGCCAAGCTCACATATGAGATGACAATGTTACCATTAAGTGTATCACACACAAATAAAACTAGAATTGACGTGTTTCAACACACCATCAGGAGGTTACCCACAATATCTATCCAGATTCTGGGATATATTTTATGGAACAGCCTCAAGTGTGGATGCAAAATAAACGGGTGCTACTGCACTCATAAAACTGGAGATAGAAACAAACATACACACACAAAGTTCAAACCAACATCGCTATTTAACCTGATGTAAATAGAAGTGTAAGCTAAGGATTTTGATTAGTTGCTCACTGAGTCACTAGATATTCCACTAACCATTGGTGAGCTTAAACGATTAATCCCATACTAGACAACTATACAAGATGCATACCACATTGTAGACAAAGTAAAGATCATACAGGTTCAATTGTAATATGATAAAACTATATCTATGGCAGGTCTTGGAAATCGGACAAGCTAAGGCTGCATCAAGCCTACTATGTAACCTCTTGCAAAATTCACATACCAATCATTGTACCCTGACTTATGAACCAATAAAGGAAATATCAAGGCTCTTGGAAATAATTATTAAGAAAACAGAAACAACTATCATCTAAATTCTAAAGTGAATATAATGTAATGTTGAGATTTCATTGTTGTACACTTGTACTTTGAGAACTTCAAGCCCAACCTATCTGATAAGCATCCCTGCCTATTGATCTGCAGGGGTGGGTGGGTGGTTAAACATGCATACACGCAGACAGGTTACGCCGTTACGGGAACAGGCTAGTTCAAATCATTGTTTGAAATACTACATAATACCAGAGTAGTTCAAATCATTGTTTGAAATACTACATAATACCAGAGTAAATAGTATTGATATTGATACTTTTAAGATTATGGCATACTCCGCTTTGCTACCATCATTTATTTCCTTATCACAAACTATTTGGCAGATAGACAAGTGAAAAACCAATGCTGAAATCCTGCACTAACAAAGTGTTGGCGTCCTAGGGCGCACTCCCTCCATTAAAAAAAAAAAAAGTTTGGAATGCATCTAGCAACTTTTAATCATTGGTAATAAATCTTCATGAATATTTTGACTGGACTTATGAAAGATTGTTATGAGCGTTAGTTCATATGGGGATAGGTAGGATAGCATCCAAGGTAGGAAGGCCATGGCTTCTTAGTACATAGCTTGAGGAAGGTAATGGTGGTGCCAGGGTTTTTGCCTGACTAACGCAGCAGGGGGATGAGAGTTTAGAGATAACTTCTTTCTTCTTTCCTTCCTTCATCAGAGCTGGTTACATGGATATAAATAGAGGGGGCTGGCGCCCAGCCCTCTATCCCCTAGCTAGCGCCCAGCCCTTCAACTTCTCTAGCCTCTTCTCAATAACTCTCTTCTCTTCCCTAGGCATCTAGCTGCCATTGAATCCACTGGACCTTTCACACTGCCTGGACCATTCACACTATATTGGACCTTTCACACTAATATTCTTTACCAGGCGGCTGCCTGCCCCCCATGACAAGATAGTGGACACCTTTTTCACGATATTATACTTTTACTGATTTTACAAATATATTGCAACTAGGGTTCATAAAGTGGTTCCTAAAGAAGCTGTGTTTTTGGGACTGTGCTGTTGTTAAAAGCACCTAACTTAGAAAACAGCAATAAAATCAACTTTAACATTTTAAGAACAGGTTATTTCCATATTCAGTGCAACGTACCTCATTGTGAAACATCAGAATGTGAGATAACATTCCTTGTGGAACCACGTTCAGGAGGACACTCATCATTTGATGACAGAGAGGAGCTGGAACATGAAGCTTTGGAAACTACAACTCGAGAAGTCTTTGCATTTTCCACAGTTGAGATGGATTTATCATGAGGAATGGCTACCGTAACAGATGTAGCAAGAGATGATACTTTCCCAACAGGGCTGGGGGAATCAGATGATATGGTTTGGGTATGGCCAGATGTACTGGAGGCCCTCACAGGAACTGAGGAATTCTGAGGTCTAGAATGGTTACTTGAGCCTGGAGATGCAGTCAACCACATAAATCGTAGTGTGTGTCCTTTGCAAGATTTACCACCAATAAATGCTTTCTCAGCTGATTGCCGCGTTGTGTAAGTCACACAAGCCGAGCAACTCAGAGAAGGTTTTAGGGTTGCACCATGGTTATGGGCTTCAGTATCTTCCAGGACAACTGACGAGAGCTCCCCAAATGATGAGAAATGATCTGCCAAGACAGATTCCTGTAAATGAAAGTAGCAAGCATCAGAAATGGAATGAAACAGCTTGTAATAAAACACATCAACACAAAATGCAGCATGAGAACATATTAACCTTTGAGTGCCTTTTTATGAGCAAATGGAAAGGCAAGTTATTTTATGCAAAAAAAGAAAGAAAGAAAGAAGTCACTGGTTGCGTAGATGTAAGACTGATTTTTATCAGCGCCTCATCCCACTAAACGTAGACAAGACTGCAACTTCCAGTTCATCAAATAGGTAACGCAGCAGTACATCGTGGCGTAAATGCATGCAAATCCGTTAAGCTAAGAATAATAAAAATAAAAAGCACACACAATTAGGTACTCTATATGATACATATTGCTGTAGATACATGGTCTCATGTATTAGGTCTTACATCCATATCATAATTAGTTTTAAACTTTTAACAGCACAACAGGACCTAAAAGATACATGTCATTGAAACTTGACAATTTTAACAGCCAAGATAGAACTACTCCAATATACAGGGCCATTAGAATCCAGGGGTACAAGTGTGACTTGCTCATAACATGAATGGAACCTACTCCAATATCTCAAAAAGCACCACATGATTAGATCCTGAATGTGACAGTGTGACACAGGATCTTGCAGACATATATAAGAAGCAAGAACATTGTCTTCTGAAATTAATTTTGTGATGGTAAGGGTTCCAAAAGTTCAGTTGAGAAATTCAAACAGTAGGTGGTCGCTACCCACAATTCCATGTATAGGTCTATCACCAATTTTGACAGGGTAAAACATTTAACTGCACAAATAAAATCATGTGACAATAGCACCATTTTTAATGGTTTCAGTATGTCAAGGAATGGCAGGTGATTGGATGTAAAACTTACATTTGCAATTTCAGGTGGCAAAGGTGGAAGAATTCTGAATGATGTGGTTCGATTGTCAAGCTTAAACCTGTTCTGAGGTGCTGGCAGAGTAGTCTGTTTTGTAACTACTGCTGATTTATGCGTCGATATCGCAGAAGACTTTTGAGCGCATGAAGCGAACTCTCCAGAACTTTTCTTTTCCAATGAACCAGCAATCTCTTGTGAGCTTTCAGCCCTCATGGACCTTTCATCCTTTACTTTTGATGCATCATTAGAAGCAATTTCTTTTCCACCAGCCTCTGCATGTTTAACTGGATTTGCTGAACCTTTCTGCAACATAGTTGTTTACTTATCAGAAATCAGTAACAGAAACAGCTAAAAGTGCAATTATCATAGGCAAAAAATAAGCATAAATAGTCAGCATGTTCCTCCTAATGAAAGTCAGTTCACCTAACCACCGAAATAATACAGTAAACAGTATGAATTCACACTACGATAAGGAGGTTAGTTATTACTTGTTTTGCAAGTTTCTCTAACTGGCGGCGGAACTCATCACGCTTCTGAGCTAAGAGCTCTTGTTTTTTACGCAGTTCTTCCAATAGTTCTAGACTTTCTTGCCTTTTTGGAGCATGGGGTTGCACTGGTTTTGTATTACTTGCTGGCAGTATTTTAGAACCTGGTGTACCAGAACTCAATGGTTCAGCAGAAGATCCAGAACTGGGCCTTGGAGCTGTTGATTGAACATTTTCCTTTACTCGGTTAGGGTAAGAATTAGCCAGCGTAGTAGACAACTGGGAAGACTTTCCAGATATTCTGCCCTCTCCCACATCAAGAATTCTATCTCTGTTGGCCCACCATAGCTTTATAAAGCGGTTGCCCATAACAGCATCTGGAGCTTTTAGGGCAGCTTCAGCTTCTTCCCTTCTCGAGAACTGGACAAAAGCTTTTCACTATTAGATGGAATATAGATATCTATCACTTGACCAAACTTCTCAAAATGTGATAGAAGGGCCTCCCATCTGTTGATTTCTGGGGGAATTCCATGTACATATAGTGTACGAGATGCTTTCTGAGCAGCTCGGTTACTTTGCCGCCCATATCTCCATATATTCTTGAATTGGGTTGACCATTAGTATCCTTAGCAGTAGACTTTACTTGGCCTGTGCTGAGAGCCATCTCATCATAATCACTTTTTGGTTTCCAGTGATACTTGTTGACGTACTTTTAGCTGTGTTACTACCTACTGGTTTTCTTTTTGATGCTATTAAGCCCCAAACAGAAGACTTCAAACTCTGAGAACCATCAGAAGCAAAAACTTGGTTTGAATGCTCCTGCCCCATTTCATAGCCGGAGGATTCAGCATTCCAAACTCCAACATCTTTATGTACAAAGCCAGTACATGATGCTTCTGGTTGTCCATTGTTCCAGAGAGGCTGATCAGGATCATATACATCAGCATCAGCAACAGCTGAAACAGCACTTCCATTTGGCTTTAATGCATCACTTGCTAAACCACATTTCACATCTTTTACCGGAACGTTTTTACTTCCTCCAAGGCTTGATAAGTTAACAGAACTGGTTCCTCCCTCATTTTGGATTCCCAATCCTTGAGCATTTGGAACTGATACTGGAAGATTGAATTGAGAGAGAGACTGCAAAGCGATAAGAAATTATAACTCAGTATCTTTACCTAAGGACAATATAACATCAAGTAGTACTTGGCCTGAAGAACATTGCTGCACATTACATAAGCATAGCATAACAAGTTGAATCTTCTATATTACCAAAAACAATAAGGTAAAGATAGAAAGCTAATTCAAGTAAAATAACAACCAGAAGGTAAAATGTTGCAGCAAAGAGAAGATCCAAAGCAGGCTGGCTGAAGTTAATCACATTAAGATGTAAAGTTCTCCAAGATTTCTCATGTTGGATTTTGGATAGGTTATTGTGACTTGCGAGAAACATTGACCACAACTCAGACTAGTCATAACAGAAGTAAAGCACAACTTTTCAAGTCTACAGTTACATTCGCACAATATAGCAAACACATATAATATCCTATCGGGATGTTTTAATAGAACACAACAAATAAGAAAAAGCATGCAGGTTAGAATGCAGGAGATTTATGAAGAGTGTGAAATAGACAGACGGACCTGCATATCATCAACAACAATTCTATTTACACCATGCTCCATGGGGCACATATCCCCTCTCAAGCAAAATCCACGTTCCTCAAAGTCTCTACAACGTTGACGAGGCATGCCAAGATCAATCAAAGGAGATACTGAGGGCTGAATAGGGCCTTGCATTCCAAGTGGGTGGATTGGATCCAAAATCCCATGAGGCATTCCAGGCATAAATCCATATGGACCACTTGGCAATGCAGTGCCCATAAATAAGCCAGGATGTGCGGGTGGTCCTTGTGAAGCCATCTGGGATGCAAAATCCATCATATCAAGTGAGTTAAATCTTGGATCATGATGAGTCCAGGGTGCACCATTCCGTCCTCTTCCTCGTGTCATAGGAGGGCGAGTAGCAGCAGAAGCCAATGAATCAGCTCGAAAGGATTGGTTCACTCTATGTGCTCGAGTGTGACCTGCTCCAGAACGCCTTTTGAATTTTGGCACAAAATCCTTCTGTACTTCACCTTGAGAACCAGCTCCACCAAAAGGTTGACCATTACCAGAAACCCTACTCCTTTTTTTGAGAGGCGGCCCTGGATGTTGCTCCTCTGTATTATCACCAGATTGTTGCCTAGCCTCCCGTCTGCGGTGCTTGTGGTTGCGGTCATCATCATCATCATCGCTAATTTCAATATCTTCACTATCTGTAGCAGCTTCAGAATTTGTCGAATTGTTTTCTTCTTTTGGTGAAGGAACTTCTATTCTGTCAGCATCCAACACTGGCGATGATGACTCTTTGAGCATCTTCAAGGTTACCAATACAGCAGGGAACTTTGCATCTAGATTGTATTCAATGTCATGATCATCTTCAACTCCAAGTCTTCAAGAAGTGATCCAGTACTAATGTCAGTATATCACTACATGAGGCAGAATACAGAAACAACAATGAGTGACAAAATATAAAGTTGATCGTATGATCAGACTAACAACTAATAAGTAGCTTGTAATATACCTAACAATGATAATGAACTGATGATAGGCCCAGAAAAACAGAAAACTAACAGGGCCACATGTCACTCTTTTCCCTTTAAAACAGAAACTGAACTGACGGTAGTTTAACTCAGCTTTTCAAACCGCAATTGAATAATTGATATACTAGCTGGATTATACAAACCAAAAAAAGGGGGGCTTCAGCGTTTCTACCCCTGTTTTGAAGTGAAATGGTGATTTTGCCCTTGTTTTTTTAAGTTTGTGATTTTACCCCTGCGATTTTTAAACGAAGGGAGACACCCCTGGTCTGTGAAGTCCCTCTAATGGTGTTAACTTTTGGACAAAAGGACAACTTTGCCCATACATTTTTACCCCTGTTTTATTTTGATATTTGTGTTTTTACCCCTATTTTGAGGTCAGCAAGTTGGCAGTTTTCATACATGATTTTTAGAAAAAAATTGATAGCATTTCAGCTAATAATCCATATAAACAGAATTTAATATCACACATATTGCACTAATGCCAACAAACCATGTCCATATAACATGCCATCATAGTAACATATTAGATACCAACATACAGGCCTAAATGGCATGTGTCAAACAAAAGTACAAACTAGTAGTGAGTTCCCTCGGCAACAAGTAGTGAGCTACATATCAAGCATTGGCACCTAGCAAAGTAGCAAGCCTCCCAGAAGTTCCTCCTCTTCCCCTCCTTCCTATTCCCTTCCTGAAGGGCTTGCACTTTATTATATGTAAAAGGACCAAATTATGTCAGTAAAGGTGCCATAAGCACCAACTGCACTAAAGCAAGTCCCTTCACCCTTATAATGGTATATTCTAACTCATTCTGTCCATTATAAACTATTACTTTCTTCCCTAATCTTTCGAAAAATGAAAAGCAGTGAAGCGCAAATATCTAGATAAGTTGTGCTAGGGCTTTCTTAATGCTTGTGAGTAAATGTACAGTCACAACAAATAATCAGGAGTACTCAATAACCAGTTGAACATAGGCCATCATAACTGTAACCAATTCTAAAAGGAGTTGGCCAGACATTAAGGTTATTAATGGTGGCGGGCTCAGAAGTAAACAGACTCGAGTAGGATTTCTTCCCTCAGAGTACGAAATCTAACACTAACAATAATACTATAGATATGCACAGAGTTAACGAGAATTTATTATTTTGATGGAATTCGGAGATTACCTCACCTTGACGAGGCCTTGAAATGAAAATTATGCTGCCTGACTGAGAAGTGGGACACGTCCGAGAGGCGAGCGGGAACCAGGGAATGGTCCTCAGCGGATAAGGGGGCTCGGCGTCGGGCAGGTCGCGGCCACCGGCGGGCGGCGCTCGTCGATGCGTGCTGGTTCCGCGGGTAAGGAGTGAGCCGGGGAAACGGTCGGGGAGGACGCCGCCTGGGGCACCCGCCGCTCCTTGACGCGAGCTGGGGGTGGAGAGGGGCGGGGAGGGGGAGCGCCGCCGCCGGGAGCCGCGCCGCCACAGGGAGCCGCCGCCCTGGGCGCGAACTGGTGCGCGAGCCGGGAGGGATAGGGGCGGGGAAGGAGAGGGCCGCCACCGGGAAGACGTCGACGCCGGGAGCCGCGCCCAAACCCTAGGTCGCGATGGGGAAAACTGGCCGAGCGGTTGAGAACAGAGGAAATCTTCTCAGGGGCATTTCTGTCTTTTTGTCCAAGCTCTTCTTTTTTTTTTTTTTTTTTCCTGCCATTTAATCCCTTTGAGAGCATACGAGTTCAAAATTAACATCTAGACGGTATGTCCTTCGAAAGGACAACTATGTCGTTTATTGACGATGAAGAAAGTTTTAGAGCACAAAGAAAGAGTTTTATATGATGATAACAATGACTTTAAAAAAAAAGGTACATCCTTTTCCTAACTAAACCAATATTACAGTCGAAGATGATTCAAATAACCACCACATGAACATTTACCCTGAGTGAAGCCTAGATATCAGATGTCACACATACAACAACCAAAAATCAAGCTAGCGTTGCTCCTAACATGCCTTGGACCCGATATGGCTCCTGGCTCCATCTTTACGAATTGTCTTTTAGTACCTTCAGTGTGTTATTTTGACTATAAAGGTAAAATATATATATGGAGGGTTTTCTCTCCTAGAAAGGGATTCCTCCCATAGAAGGTCCATTTCGAGACTACAAATGGTAAACTAAGAAGTAATATTACTAGACTCATGTAGAATAAAAGCAGAGTACCTCACATTACCCTAGAATAGCCCTTCATTGTCGAATCAAAAACCCTATCACGGCTGGTTTTGAACTGGGAGAAGGAAAGCGATGGTGATGAGTCCCCCATCATTGCTGATTTTAGAACCATCAGCAGTGATGTGGTTTTCTAGAAAACCAAATTGGGACAAAATTTGGCCAAAAAAATAGCATATTTTCAATTCTGGAAGAGAACCCACCAACCAACCACACGCGTTTGTGCGCCGCAAGTTTAGTCACGAACCGTGTCGAAAAACGAAATTGGGACCAAATTGAAAAACACACACTTTCGATCCACCGGTGCTCAAAGTCACGTACTTAGGCTTCACGTGTTCATCCTCTAACTACTCAACCCATAAAACACTTGTGTCCATTTGGGACATTCGTTCTCCCGGTTTTCAAGGTTTATCTAATTTTCAAATGAGTATTTGGAACTCTAAACGAATTCAAATGATACGATTGTCAACTAGAAAATTTATAACTTTTCAAGATTTACTGACTTTAGTTATGGTCATTTCTCCATCTAAAGTCGTTCAAAAATTTGAACTCAAATGCGAAAAATTTAAACATAATTTTACTTGGATCGATGATTTCAAATGAAAAAGTTGTCAACTACAAAATTGTACAACTTTTCTAAATCTTGAACTTTGTTTTGGTGGTTTGTCATCCAAGGTCATTTGAAACATTCAAATTTCAAATGTGATAAATTCAAACATAATTTTGTTGGATATATGATTCCAAAAGAAAAGGTTGTCAACTACAAAGTTACATAACTTTTCAGATCTATAACTTTACTTTGGGTCATTTCTCCATCCGATCGCTACATTTTGCACACTCACTTGCGAGTATATAGCATATGGATCTCTTTTCGTATGAGCTCTATCAAATCTTGTGAATAAAATATTTTGGCATCAAAATGCCTTCAAAAAAAAGTTGTGAACTATAAGTTGTGTAACCTTTTGAGATTCACATCTCTTTTTCTTGGTCGTTTCTTCATCTAAGATCGTTCCCTTCCATTACACTCACTTGTTACTACAAAGCATATGGATTCATTTGGTACAAACTCTATAAAATCTTGTATCGTATAATCGGCATTAAAATGACTTCAAATAAAAAAAAATTGTGAACTGTAAATTTGTAGATCTCATTATGTATTGTAACTTTGGTATAAAGTTTGTCTTAATCGAGACATCATATAAGAAACTTATGAGTTTTTCATGTAGTCTATATCACTGTCAAATCATGTCCCAAACCGGCAGTATGTGGCTTGAACTGGCAATGATGACCCTCAATGTCACCATCAGTTGGCCTATTATTGTTGGTTCATAATAAATGAGATAGTGAAGGTCAATTTGTAGTAGTGGTGAGGTGATCTGCATGTGTCCGAATGCATGATTTATAACTCGAAGCAATAATGATAGTTGTATTTGATGAATGAATTAAGTATTACTCTCTCTGTCTCATTGAGTATGTCGTTCTAGGCATGGGCGTGGGTACCAAGGAGAGCTAGAAGACCTCGCTTAAACATGCACACGAGGCTGCAGAGTACTAGTATGTAGGAGCACTGTTCAAGGAGCAGAGTACTACTCCTACCGAAGTGTGAGGGAGAGGTTGAAGCCGACAAAGGTAGCAGGGTGTAGTACGTAGTAGGGGGTGTTAGACTTCCTAGATAGCTTGTGCACGATCATCTCTTTGGGACAAACTTGAAATGCTAGAACGACCATCTCTATGGGACAGAGGGAGTAGGTGTTTAGGTGGATCTAGTGGTTCCCATCTAACACTATTGGGCCAATCCATAACCTGACAGTGATGCCCTTTTATGCCTCTGTCAAGTCAAGTCATGTCCTGGCATTGGCATATATATTTTACTGCCAGATTGTGTTCCAAATTAATGAACAAATCGATAGTGATAACCCTACTATCATTGCTTTTTTTTTTAGGGAACCACCCCTACTATCATTGCTGATTCATTTGGACCCTAACCGTTTCACATCCTAGACTTCTGATCCGACAGTGCGTCCTATATGCACACTCGATAGAGAAGGACCAAGAGGGATATTCTGTGTTCTATAGTAGTGGTGGGCTGGGGTGCTAGCTTAAACATATATTCTACATTCATAGAAAATCATATTGACCAAAGAGAAGAAGACGCATATATACTATATTAAGAACTATAAACCAGCAAAACACATGTTTCGATTAAGTGAAACCAATCTCCGTTGACTGGTTATCTGGCTCAAATCGATCTGATCATTACTCATTAGGTATACGTAGTAGGTGTTCATCCACTCATATATCCCTGTCACTGTACACCGTGCAGTGATTTGCTTAATTGTTTTTCGTCCTACACAAAACTCATCTAAAGGATGCTTGCTTGAGCCACCCATGCACAATCGTAGAAATAAAGATTTTGCTGTGTACTGTGTATATATCATAGATGAGAGCTTTTTTTTGAGACAAAGATATACATGCAAAAGCAAATCCTTCTGTGTAGCTAGTATTGGACTGGTGGAGTAGAGTTGTGCTTATTGCATGCCGTAGTTTTAGTCATTGATTCTGCTGGTTGGCAAGAGGCTATAAGCACACGACATCAATTTGGCTGAGCTGCAAGAGGAATGGCAGATACATCCCAAAAAGGTGAAGCGAAAAGCGGCACGTTGTCCATCAGTAGAAGTCTCGTTCACAAATCACAGCCCACTACCAACAGTGATGCAGTGCGTGTACGTACTACACACGTGCTAGTTGCCACACGTACGTGCAATTTGGCTGAGCTGCAAGAGGAATGGCAGATACATCCCAAAAAGGTGAAGCGAAAAGCGGCACGTTGTCCATCAGTAGAAGTCTCGTGCACAAATCACAGCCCACTACCAACAGTGATGCAGTGCGTGTACGTACAACACACGTGCTAGTTGCCACACGTACGTGTTTTGCCAATACATATTTCTTGTCTATCGTCGTGGACTAACTAGCTAAAATGAGAGGACGATGATCTCAGTTGTAGTTGTGTTACGTTGTTGTCATTGACGTTCGATCGTAGTCGTAGCTGAGTAATCCATCGATGTGTCAGCAGGATGAGATATGATGGTGGAGCTCACTAGAGCCGGCGGCGTGACGTGCCCATGCAATGCTTGACGAGACGACAGATAGATTGTCGACAAATGTCCATGGTCTCGTTTAGTTTGCAACAGTAACTCGTTCGTTTGTATTTGACAACTATTATCCAATTATAAACTAATTAAGCTTAAAAGATTCATCACGTGATTTATAATCAAACTGTGCAATTAGTTTTTTTTACCTACATTTACTGCTCCATGTATATGTCTAAAAATTAATGTGATGGAGAGAGTGGAAAAATTTGAAACTTTGGATCTAACTAAACAAGACCACAGGGCGTTGAAAATTGTTTGGAGTGTGAGAGTTTTCAATATAGTAATCATCCAGATGCCAGATGAGAGAGTGATGAGAATGTCGGGATCGCTGTGGTCAACGTGATCAGGTAGTGTCAGAGTATACTACGTATGTAGTGTTTGACAAATGGATTTTTGTTAGGAGCATTCCTTTTTTTTTTTTTTACTGAATGAGCATTCCGATTTCATAGGGCCACATCAAGGGTTTTAGTTTTGATCCATCACTTGGCCAAGGTAGAAATAATATCTCCTATGCGTGTTGCTTCGCGCAGTAAATCAAAATAAACTGAAGTCAATGAACCTGGGCAGATAGAAAGGTGAAAGAACAGCAAATTTAATCATGCATGATCGATGTTACATATTAGGCCGTGTTACAAGAGATTAAGAGAGAGCCAACCCCTAGAGCATCCACCTTCATATACATTACATACTCCTAACAAAAATCCATTAGACGATAGTTGACGATTTAGTTCAACGCGTTTAGGAGATCTTCCTGGCCTTATCCACAACCAGCAGCTGCAGATCGCCATCCATCCGAGCATGCATGCATACTACTTCCTCCCTTCCAAATTGTATTCATCTTTTCTAAATATAATACTTTTACTATGTATGTAGACTATAACTAGGTGCATACCAAAAGCAATGTATCTAGAAAAGCTAAAGTAAACTATAATTTGGAACGGAGGGAGGGAGTATATATATCCCATCCATGGGCATATAAACACAATCCAAGATCCATCGACTAATAAGCATATACTCTCTCCATTCTAAATTATAAATCATTTTAAATTTTTTAATACATACATTGTTGGAATATTAGGCAATTTCCAGATTAATTCCATAATATAAATCATGATAAATTGAAATACTAGAATAAGCATGTTTAACAAACTAGCATGATAGAAACTCATATCACGTATCATAGCATGATTCAACATCATATAGCATAGCAAGCATAGCATGATCATAGTAATAGGTGTAAGCACAACTAGCACACCATTGAGATTGGATAGATTGAGCATGATAAAACAATAGAATTAAATCACGGATGTATACCCTTAGATGTAGAAGTACTTGGTGGTGAAGAAGCGTCGGCGATCACGTTGATGAAGTAGTCGTAGAAGATTTGGGGAGCAGTCGCGCAAAGAGCGCTTCCCAAAAACCTTATTTCGCCTTCTCCCGGTGCGAGGATCGCAAAGACGACGGTTCCGGAGACACGCCGCCGCCCGGTCGGCCGGTGCACGCAGCGATCGGGCCGAGATTGGCGATAGCGGCAAGAGCAACAAGAAGAGGAAAATACTATTTTACTACTTTAGGATTTTCTAATTGAAACTCCCAATTGTAGTTATTATGTTGTGTCAATTCCGGGAGGCTTGGTACAAATATATAGGGAGGAAAACTCCCTACCTCCATATCAACTAGCAATATGGTACTAATTGATATTGCACCTCCCACCTTTGCTCATGGGCTAAAACAATAAAGCCCATTAGGGAACACAAATATTGGGCCTTTGAGATTTATCGGAATTTCTTCATATGAATTTTAAAGGGAACTATTCATATATAAATTCTAACAATCCCCACCGGATCTCAAATGCCCAAGATAGATATTTTCCTTTATCTCACTACTGCTTTTATATACTAGTGTTTTAGCAGTAGATGTTAAGTTGAACATCCGCCTAGAGCTTCAAGTTACACTCATCCACAACTTGAACAATGGACTACGCCTTGAATTGCAAGTTTTGTGCGAATGAGTTTTACTCAAAGTCAAACTAGTACTTGGCTGCCAAAGAGCCTTTCTCCGTGGGTGGAGCATATACGTCATACTCCTTAGTCTCTTCATGAGCTTACTAGAGATCACCCAAATCTCATAGACTGCGACGTTTAACAGTCGAACTCATATAGGTATGCCCTTTCAAGAATGCTCTGTAGGACAACATCTTTACTTATAAAGTCAATAGGACATATTAAGGCATTCTCGCCAACCTACCATACAGAGCCTCTTCGCTCTTGAGAGTATTGCATCTTCACATAGAGAGGGTTTATTAGTTTACTCTCCTCAGTTTACCAATAGCTTGTTCTTCCCAGGTCCTTAGTCACGGGATCTCCGATCAAAAAGGTTGGGTTACTACTACTGAAAACTCATATGGGTCTCATACCCATCTCCCTAGATGCAATTTCTATCACATTACGTGATAGCCCTTTAGTAAAGGGATCTGCCAGGTTTTTATCTGTCTGTATGTAGGATACAGTTATTACTCCGGAGTTTCTCAATTTTCTGACAGTCTTCAAACGTCTTTTAACGTGTCTTGTTGACTTTGAATTATCCTTTGCACTATTCACTTTAGTGATCACTGTTTGATTATCACAGTTCATAAGGATAGCCGGTACTGGTTTTTCAACCACCGGCAAGTCAGACAAGAGCTCACGCAGCCACTCTGCCTCTGCAGATGCTGTTTCTAAAGCAGTAAGTTCTGCTTCCATGGTTGACTTAGTCAAAATAGTCTGTTTACAAGACCTCCATGACACTGCGCCACCTCCAAGAGTAAATACATACCCACTTGTGGCGTAGATTTGAGCAATATCAGAAATCCAGTTCGCATCACTATATCCCTCTAGCACAACTGGGTGCCCAGAATAGTGAATTCCATAGCTCACTGTACCTTTAAGATAGCACAAGACCCTTTCTAGTACATGCCAATGATCATCACCCGGGTTGGACATATACCTACTCAACTTGCTCACAGCAAAAGAGATATCTGGTCTGGTTGCATTCGCTAGATACATGAGTGAACCAACAATTTGAGAGTACTTGAGTTGATCTCTAGTACGCTTCTTATTCTTTCGCAATATCACACTAGGATCATAAGGTGTTGGAGAAGGCTTTCTATCCATAAAGCCAAAACGGCTCAGACCTTTTCTCAACATAGTGAGATTGCGATAAAGTAATCCCACTCTCTTCCTTAATAAGCTTAATGTTTAGAATTACATCAGCCTCTCCTAGATCTTTCATATCAAAATTCTTTGACAAGAAAGACTTGACCTCATTTATAACATCCATGTTTGTTCCAAAGATTAGAATATCGTCAACATATAAACATAATATAACCGATTCGCCCCACCATGTTGATAATACACACACCTATCAGACTTCATTAACAATATAGCCGGCACTAGTGTCAAACTTCTCATGCCATTATTTAGGTGCTTGCTTCAAGCCATACAAAGATTTTAATAACTTGCACACCTTTTGCTCTTCACCTTTTACTACAAATCCATCGGGCTGATCCATATAAATCTTCTCATCCAACTCTCCATTAAGAAAAGCTGTCTTTACATCCATTTGATGAATGATCAGACCATATGAGGCAGCCAAAGATAGTAGTGTTCGAATAGTGGTCATTCTAGCAACAAAAGTAAGTATCAAAGAAATCTTCTCCTTTTTTTGAGTGTAGCCTTTAGCCACAAGCCGAGCCTTGTACTTGTCAATAGTACCATCAGGTCTAAGCTTCTTCTTGAACACCCACTTACATCCAATTGGTTTATAACCGAATGGTAGATCAGATAGCTCCCAAGTTCCATTAGAAAGAATCGAGTCCATCTCACTACGAATAGCTTCTTTCCAATCATCTACATCTAGAGATGCATATGCCTCTCGAGATAGAGGTGGGAGTATCATCCATAAGGTACACAATGAAATCATCACCAAAAAGATTTTGCAATCCTTTGTCTCTTGTTCCTCACAGAACTTCATTGTCATCCTCCTCAAGTGGTTGTTCAAACGACTCAATAGAAGACTCAATAGGTATAGTAATATCGAGGAGCTAATTCAGTAGAAAACTTAGCATTGCTACGCATATCTTTCACAGAAATACATTCTCAAAAAATGTAGCATCACGAGATTCAAAGATAGTATCAACATGCATATCGAAACTTGATTTTACTACTAAAAATCGATAGGCAATGCTTGTTGTGAGCATATCCAAGAAAGACACAATCTACCGTCTTTGGTCCAAGCTTACGCTTCTTATTAATTGGAACATTGACTTTTGCCAAGCATCCCCACGTGCGCAAGTATGAAAGTGATGGTTTCCTTCCAACCCATATCTCATATGGTGTTGTCTCTTTATTTCTCGCTTGGAATTCTATTCAGGACATGACTCGCAAATCAATATAGCTTCCCCCACCATGCCTTAGATAAACCAGCAGTGTCTAACATGGCGTTAACCAAGTCAGTCAGCGTGCGATTTTTCCTCTCGGCAACCCCGTTGGATTCGGGCGAATAGGGAGGTGTCCTCTCATGAATAATACCATGTTTCGCACAAAACTCATCAAATGTTATAGGAAAATATTCACCACCACGATCTGACCTTAGACGTTTAATCTTTCTTTCTAGTTGATTTTCAACTTCAGCCTTAAAGATTTTAAAGTAGTCTAATGCCTCATCTTTAGTTTTCAAACAAGTAAATATAGCAATATCTAGAAGCATCATCAATTAACGTCATGAAATATCTCTTTCCACCTTTAGTCAACACACCATTCATCTCGCATAGATCAGAATGTATGAGCTCTAGAGGTGCCAAGTGTCTCTCCTCCGCTGCCTTGTGAGGCTTTCGAGGTTGCTTAGATTGCACACGCCTATGGCACTTAGAACCTTTGGCAATGGTGAAATCTGAATTAACCGCAAGCTAGATAAATGTGACATCAAACCAAAATTCACATGACATAACCGAGAATGCCAAACACTTGAATTATCATCAATTGTGCCACAAATATGATTCACTGACTTATTACAAAAATCTGCCAAACTTAGGCGGAACAAGCCACCACAGTCGAACCTTTACCAATAAACTGTCCATGCTTAGACATAACTACTTTATTAGACTCCATCACTACCTTAAACCCATCTCTTAAAAGAAGGGAAACACTAACAAGGTTCTTGCGAATAGTAGGGACATGCTGCACGTTCTTCACCGCACAATTTTCCCCGAAGTAAACTTTAGATCTACCGTGCCAACGCCACGAACGTAAGCATGTGACCCATTCCCCATTAGGACGTAAGAACCTTGTAGCTCTTTATAAGAAGAAAACAAAGAGATGTCAGCACACACATGAATATTAGCACCTGTATCAACCCACCAACTTGGTGATTGTTGGTATTTATTAAGTGCAAAAAGAATATAAAGGGTTCCGCAAGCGCCGCGTAATATATATACCATTGTAGCTTTTACCCTGAGTATTCCGAAGTATCGTTATTTATATTTTCCACGAGGAAGCAAGGGTAAAGACTATGATAAATCAAAATCATGTATCTACTAACTTAATATACCAACTAAACTAAAGTGAGGGGGGTAAATAATGTATATGATATGAATGATAATTAATAGCACTTAACCAGGAGAATATTATAATATAGAATAGATAGCTAGGTCGAGAGGACAACGGGGAGAGATCTAGGTTCCTAAATACTTCTCTAGTATTTTGGTTCTTGAGTAACTAAGGCATGAAAAGGTATAGCGATCATAAAAGAACACTTCGGGACATCGTAACACTAGCCGCGGAAAGGGATGAGAAGGGGCTAGAAAGCTCCGACTACGGTCCTACACTACCAATCCGAACGTGGTGGAATACGTCGGCCGTTAGGTTGTCACCACCTAGGGCTACCACAACTATCCGTGGGTCCAAGGTGCAATCTAAGGTAACCTCTAGTCTAGACACCATGTCCACACTATTAATTACTACTCTAATCATCATGAATAACCGTAGCACTCAATACGAGCGAAGATCCCATGCAATTATATAACAACTATATTCTAATCAATAACACGAAAGGCATAAAAGTACTAGAAAAGATATATCTAATTATGGCATAAAGTCTAATAGAGTTGAGATACAAAGATATACCGAACGCCGAAGACTTCTCGAACCGGAGCGCAATTCCGCTCTCCCTAACTCTCTACTAGATCTATTCTATTACATTGTAGCTGTCTAATCTAATTCTCCAGGCGTCGTGCCTCCATCTGATGAGATATAAAATTGATGTATGAGATGATGACAATTGAGGGGGCCTGGGGGCTGCTTATATAGTCGGGAGGAGGTGCCAGGTGTTGGACTTAGATACATCTCGTACTACACCGTCGCCCTCGGATCAAACCGACATTAAACGAGCGGATTAGATTGCGTCTTAGAGGCGGTTGGCGAAGCTTCCGGAATCGGGGCCGACGTGGCGGAGGGGAGGCCGACCGCCTAATATTTGGGCCGGCCGCCCGCAGTGGGGCCCACTCGGGTCCCCGCGGCGTCGTGGCTTCGAGTCTTCTAGATGATGTTTTCTTGGGTGCTAAGTCTTGATCACGTCGGGATTAATCCGAGCCTTCTAGAGTCTTTCTCGGAGTTGGATTGCATTACGTCGCGTAGTCGTACGGCTCGCGAATTCTGGTGTTTTCCTGTTTAGTCCCTGCAATTCACAACTTTACCAAAACTGGTGGAAATATGTTAGTGACACCCTATTCTAGATTGTTATTATGATTTATACCCCTTTCTCATGTTTATTTAATTAATAAATTTATATGATAACAAGTGTCAACAAACTCCCCAAGCTTACCCTTTGCTAGTCCCTAGCAAAGCTATATGCTATAGTAGGATCGAGGAGTTGCTACTACGCTTTCATACCTCGGAAGCAATCGTGTTTATCGAAAATAAATTCTCCTCTTTAACCGGTTGCTTTCTCATACCTGTTTACCATGGGGCGTAGCCTTTTCACGAATCATAAGCAATTAAAAAGACAGAACAATCAAGTTAAGTACCATGTCTCAAGCTCTTTGATCAACTATCATCCCGGGGTTTTGCAATATTTTTCAAAAGAAACTCGAGAGATCCTATGTATGACCCTCTTAAGCGGATGGTAGTAGTGGAGTTATACATGTGGTAGGACATACATAGTGGGATGATAATGGTGAAGTGAATGAGGATGAAAGGTAGTAAATAGCCCTTAGCCTTTTCTAGTATTTTTCTTCTCAAGCAACTTGGGTTATATCTCTCTTCCTAAAAATTGCTAAGACACAGGGTCCATTCTTGGAGAGGTGGGCTTTGCCCCTGACTTTTGTCCATTTTTCTCTCTCCTTAGAGATGTGGGCCCTACTCACCCTCGGACACGTGTCCATTATTCATCTCTAATTATTATTTTATTATTATTAGGGAGGTAGGCCCTTCTCGCCTAGTATGACACTTGTCCTTTACTCTCCCTCTCTCGTCTCACTTTTCTCTCTAAATATTTATATATTTTTTTTCTTCTATATATATATATATTTTTTTTTTTCGAATGTAGCCCAAAGTCTATTTGACACAAAACATTGAGAGAGATATATCCAAAATTGCAAGAGTTTATTTTTATGACATGGCTTGTGGCTTGATGGAATATGGGAATGCGTACTTCGGGTTAGAAGCGGCGTATTTGGTGGAGTGGGATGATTTTGATGTGTATGACAAACTCTTAAGGGTCATAAATACAGGAACTCATCATGTAGTATTTTATAATTTTCAAGAGATAAAACCAGGAATCAAGTATCTCTAGGAATATGATAAACAGCGACTCAACTTTTCATGAATCATTATCCTTTAACGCCTAGACTCAGATTGAGCATGTGCTTCCCACAGTGTAGGATTTTAGAGCAAATTAAGCATTTAAAGCTTCAGGAGAATCTAAGTCTGAATTGTAAGTACTTTAAAAGAGGAATTTATGGCGGAGCAACTATTCATCATTTCCATATATAGGGATCATCTTCAAGTTAATTTTATTCTAGCAAGCATAAGCACACTATCTATTTATTTATTTATAGCAAACATAAAGATCAAACTATATATATAACTTAAACTTTTTATTTAGTTTTCTATAGTTATGCATCTTTTTATATCTTTTATCAAAACAAAAATACCAAACTAGTAGTAAATAAGGTAAAGGATAAGAGTACTTACCGGATAATGGGGGTTGCACTCCCCAAGCTGGATCTTGACAGTCTTTTAGAGATATAGACGTGAGGTAGACTGTGGTGGTGTGGTAGGTTCATGCTAAACCGTGCACCGGATGATTCTTTCCGAGATATTAGTGGACGTATACCCAGAAGGATTGCAACTATTTGAAGAACATGTTGTTGTCCAAAGGTTGATATAAACTCATCTATGCTAACAAAAGATGGTTCTTTGATTACTTTAGCACATATATTGTTTATCATTTTTTTAATAAATTATGTTCTTAGCTGCACTCTAGCATGGATCGAGGCAAATGTAACTTTTAGCAAAAAGACAAAATAAATGATGTGATACTTACAGATCTTTCTTCTATGAGGAACGATCCGGGTCTTCCTTCTCGCTTGCAGAGTTGTTGGAGTTCATCATACGCCTTGCCTCACCTCTACTGTGAGTTCATCTCTTGACTTACCCGCATTGAATATGATAGTTTTCTGCAAGGGTTAGTCAAAATAACTGCTATCTACTAGAGCATACTCTTGGTTCAAAAAATCAACCACGTCTAATTTGATTTAGGAAAGCAATTTAACTAGCATTAAAAAGCCTTTGAAAGCACGATCAACACTCCTAAACTAGGCACCATGCTTCATTTAAGAGATGTATGAAAAATACTTCAAACTAGAGCATACTATAGCGCACAACGGTGGCATGAAAGCATCATAGAGATTTACTTAAATAGAGATGAAAGAGCATGATCATGGTGAGGATAATATTTATTATTATTATATATTTTTTTATATGCAACGACATGATTGGGTGATTGCAAGGAGTTAAACATGCAATGGATTTACTATGAGAAAACATAAACTAGGTGGAGTAGAATGCATGAATTATTTAAGGGGAAACATGCAATGGAATGCAACAATTGAAAAGATAACTACTCATAAATTAAAGTTCATGAGCAAGACTTTCTCACCTTTGATCATACTTTACCTTCGCTCACAAGATGGAGTTTATGAGTTGTGCGACCTCTACGTTCGTCACTTGAGATGTGATTTGAATTCTTGTGACGGTGACCTTTTCTTCAATCTACACTTAGTTAGAATAATATATATATATAAATGTACCTAAGAGATGGCGGGGCTCCAGTGTTGATGGATCTTGATGTTCAAACACCTGGTTTCTCCTTGTGGAAGCTTGCTAGAAAGGTCGCGACGGCATCAAATGTCCTGTCTATTCCACACTCAACAGAGCAAGGGTAATCCTACTAAAGCTAGTTAATACACTAAATTAGCAGATATCAAGATCATTATCAAAATCTTTTACGCCAATTGCTTCCCAAGACAACGGCCAAAAAGCTTGTTGGTATTTATTAAGTGCAAAAAGAATATAAAGGGTTCCATAAGCGCCGCGTAATATATATACCATTGTAGCTTTTACCCGGAGTATTCCGCAGTATCGTTATTTATATTTTCCACGGGAAGCAAGGGTAAAGACTATGATAAATCAAAATCATGTATCTACTAACTTAATATACCAACTAAACTAAAGTGAGGGGGTAAATAATGTATATGATATGAATGATAATTAATAGCACTTAACCAGGAGAATATTATAATATAGAATAGATAGCTAGGTCGAGAGGACAACGGGAGAGATCTAGGTTCCTGAATACTTCTCTAGTACTTTGGTTCTTGAGTAACTAAGGCATGAAAAGGTATAGCGATCATAAAAGAACACTTCGGGACATCAGAACACTAGCCGCGGAAAGGGATGAGAAGGGGGCTAGGAAGCTCCGACTACGGTCCTACACTACCAATCCGAGCGTGGTGGAATACGTCGGGCCGTTAAATTTTCACCACCTAGGGCTACCACAACTATCCGTGGGACTGGGTGCAATCTAAGGTAACCTCTAGTCTAGACACCATGTCCACACTATTAATTACTACTCTAATCATCATGAATAACCAGAGCACTCAATACGAGCGAAGATCCCATGCAATTATATAACAACTATATTCTAATCAATAACACGAAAGGCATAAAAGTACTAGAAAAGATATATCTAATTATGGCATAAAGTCTAATAGAGTTGAGATACAAAGATATACCGAGAACGGCGAAGACTTCTCGAACCGGGAGCGCAATTCCGCTCTCCCTAACTCTCTACTAGATCTATTCTATTACATTGTAGCCATTCTAATCTAATTCTCGGGCGTCGTGCCTCCATCGATGAGATATAAAATTGATGTATGAGATGATGACAATTGAGGGGGCCGGGGGCTGCTTATATAGTCGGGAGGAGGTGCCATTGTTGGACTTAGATACATCTCGTACTACACCGTCGCCCTCGGATCAAACCGACATTAAACGAGCGGATTAGATTGCGTCTTAGAGGCGGTTGGCGAAGCTTCTGGAATCAGGGCTGACGTGGCGGAGGGGGGAGGCCGACCGGCCTAATATTTGGGCCGGCCGGCCCGCAGTGGGGACCCACTGCATGGGTCCCACGGCGCGTGGCTTCTGAGTCTTCTAGATGATGTTTTCTTGGGTGCTAAGTCTTGATCACGTCGGGATTAATCCGAGCCTTCTAGAGTCTTTCTCGGAGTTGGATTGCATTCGTCGCAAAGTCGTGCCGCGGCTCTGATAGCCAAGTAGTTTTGTTTAGTCCACGCAATTCACAACTTTACCAAAACTGGTGGAAATATGTTAGTGACACCCAATTCTAGGTTGTTATTATGATTTATACCCCTTTCTCATGTTTATTTGATTAATAAATTTATATGATAACAAGTGTCAACAAAGATTGAAATACCGATAGTACAAAGAGGAACATTCTTGTACTCCTTCCTCATCGAAGATTGCTAATAGTCACGAGGTTGACATTCTCATTATTCCCATTGGAAAAGTGACTAAGTTGCCCACTGTTGACACATATTAATGCATACTTTTAATTGTCAATTAAACATGGAAAAGGACTAAAATATAATTAGATAACCTTATTAGGGGTTTCTACTAACGATTTCCACGAGTTTTGGTAAAGTTGTGAATTGCGGGGACTAAACAGAAAAAACACACTGAAGTTCGCGAGCCGCACGACTACGCGACGTAACGCAATCCAACTCCGAGAAAAGACCCTAGAAGGCTCGGACTAATCCCGACGTGATCGAGACTTAGCACCCAAGAAAGCATCATCTAGAAGACTCCAAAGACACGACGCACCGCGGACCCGTGGTGGGCTCCACCCCGGGCCGGCCGGCCCAAATAGGAGGCCGAGCGGCCCCCCCCCGCCACACGCTAGCCCTCCTCCGTGCTTCTCCAACCGCCTCTAAGACGCAATCTGATCCGGGCCATTTAATGTCGGTTTGATCCGAGGGCGACGATGGAAGCACGAGATGTATCTAGGTCAACCCCCCGCACCTCCTTCGACTATATAAGCAGCCCCAAGGCGCCCAAGAGAGATCATCTCCTCATTAGCTATCGACATGAGAAAAATCTAGGGTTTCATATTAGAAGAGAGAGAGGTCCCTCTAGTTGTCTAGTTCATCTAGTTCTAGTTCTAGTTCTAGTTCTTCTAGTTCATCTAGTTGTAAGATCAAGAAGAGAGGCGAGGAGAAAGTCGAGATCCCGACTGTCGGATCTTCATCATCATTGTACTTCTGGCTGCAACAAGTTCGTCTTCAAAGAATCTCCGTGTTCTTCATTTATTATTTCTATTTATTCTATTTAATTACTTTCAGTTCTTACTTTACTATATTTACTGGATCTCCGCCGTATTGAGTGCTCTAGTTATCGTGCGTGGCTAGAGTAGTAATCGATAGTGTAGACGTGGTGTCTAGACTAGAGTTTACCCGAGTTTGCGCCAATCCCACGGTTAGTTGTGGTAGCCCGGGGGTGACAGCCTGTCGGTCTTTGTAATCCACCACGTTCGGGTTGGTGATTCGTAGAGCTTTTTGGCGGCCTTCCCCGATCACCCTTTCCCCGTCTTTTTCGAGGATCGGGGCGGTACCGTTGTTCGACGTAAGTAAAGTAGAGTGAGCCTTTAATCATATAGATCTCATTAGAATACTTAGAAAACTTAACCCTCTCTTCCCACATCATTACCATTATTATCTTAGGACGTTCTAAACCTTTCTAGTACACTTCATGTTCCCCGTGGAAATCGATACTGGAATACTCCCGGGTGAAAGCTACATCGGTATCCGTGCGCTTTATGGATTTCTACTGCTCGCGTTAATAAATACCAACAAGCTTTTCGGCGCCGTTGCCGGGAACGGTAGTCGTGCTAGTTAGAACCACGATCGTCCTTTTACCTTTTACCTTTTTTTTCCCTTCTACCTTTCTTTCCTTTTACCCCTACCTATACCACATGGATTTCACTCCTATCATTAAATTCTTTGCTCCAAAGGGCGACATGTTGGAGCCTCCATCATCTTCACACCCTATTCTTTCAGATGGCTATGAGCTTCGCCCCGCTCTTATAGCCATGGTTCGGGAGCAATCCTTCTCCGGGGTTAGCACATGAAGATCCATACACCCACCTTAGAGATTATGAGCAGTTGTGTTCTTGCCGTAATATTCCTGGCATGACACAAGAGACCATTAAATGGAAATTATTTCCGTTCTCCCTTGAGGGAAGAGCGAGAAAATGGTATGCTCACTCTATAGGAAACGTAAATGGAGATTGGGATGAACTTCGAGACAAATTTTGTCTTGCCTTCTTTCCTCTTTATAAAATCGCTGACCTTAGAATAAAAGTTCTTACATTTAGACAAAAAGAGAAGGAGACTCTAGGAGCAGCCTGGGCTAGATTCACAAGCCTTACCAATTCGGGCCCAAACCTTTCCTTGCCTGACCATGTCCTGCTCTATCACTTTTATCACGGTCTTAATAAGGAAGCTGCTCTGCATCTCGACATCACTTCAGGAGGATCATTCTCACATAAACTAGTTAGTGAGGGAAAAGCCATTCTTGAGAAAATCCTTGACAACACTCCCTACACTAACGTTTTTGACGAGTTACCCAAAAAAGAAGTCGAGCCAAGCCCCGAACAACAAGAGGAGACACACGCAACCAAATCTAAAATTCCTATAATATCTTCTAAAGATTTGGTTGCCATAGAATCTCCTACTATGGAAACACATCACACTCTAAAAAGTGATGAATCCCATCCTTCTATCGAGGTTGATCTTTTTGAAAATTCTAGTAATGCCTCGAATTTATCATTTAGAATGCATCCACCTAAGAGACCTCCAAGTGAATATATTTCAAATTCTTTTGAGAAGGAGTCTCTTAGAAAATGTTCTCGTTCCTACAAAGGATATCGGGAGGAATTCTATGATGGCATGTCTAGTGATGCCATAGAAGGAGAGCCAAGCTACCTAGAAGACGATCTTATTTTCTCCCCTTCCATGCCTAGACAAGATTACATATTCGAACCCATTTTGGACCCATCCTTAACCCCGATGAATCCTTGTACTCTCTTTCCCTTGAGACCCTTGAAGGCCCTAAAAATTCATCAAGACAACCTAAATATAGGAGCCATCAAGACCACCAGGAAGACCAAGAAGAGCGACAACAATGGCTAGAGGATAATAAAGAGTTATATGCTACAGCCGTTGAATGGATGGACGAGACCTTAGATGAGATCGACCTGGGAGACACCACTCCAAGAGAAACTTTAGATATCTATGACAAATCAACCTTGGAGTTTGAGAAGAAGGATGACATCAATGAGCATGGAAGCTACTACATAGACACTTCATCTAGTTCATGCTCACATGAGAAACTTCCTGAACTACCTAGTCTCTCTAGTCTAATCACTCTCAAGACGTACAACCCCCTCGTGCTCTTGCCTCCTATAGATTTTGAGAGGGTGATTGTAGATGCGTTCATCTATAATAAATATTCTAGATCTCGTGGTCATGAATCTTGATATAGGTGGTGTTGAAGGGGAGACCACTTCACTATCTTAAGTAGCTTTCAAAAAAAAAAAAAAAAAAAAAGGGGTTTCCTAAGGAAGAGCTTGTGTCCTAAAATAAGAATTCTTGAGATAGAACATGAGTCTTTACTTTTCCTTGTGATATGAGTATATAAATATACATGTGAAAATATTCCTTCGGTGTTTCGCTACTAATCATTATAGGATTGGAGCGAAAAGAATCTTTTGTTGGACTAACCCCCGTAGGAAATAAGACACTCTCAAATAAGCTTGGGGAGGTCCCGAGATGAGCTCACACTGAGATGAAGCAAGACACAAGGACTTCTACAAGATGTTCCAAAATGCATCATGCTCCAAATATTAAAGGTAACATCTTGAGGTAAGTCATAGAACCTTCTCTTTATCATGGCTTACTCATAAAGTCAAACATGTTAGAGTTACAACTTTGCTTGATTCTACCTGATGATCTCAACATGTTTAGCTCTATAATTTGCTCTTCACACCACTCACTTGATCACTCATCATTCATGTTACAATTTTAAATGCTACTTTCATGCTTGGTGTCTGATCTTGTCACCTTTGTCATAAATAAATAGAACACATGATGTTACCATGTTTAGATGTGCCCAAGGATAGAGTAAGATGAATAAAGTTTTGGTTCTATTGGTGTTTTCCCACCAATAGAGCCCATGCACTTGATCTCTACCTTGTCTATGCAAGCAGGACACACTTTGCGCAAAATGTGGAGGAGTCTGCCACTTCTCCAAAATTCCACAAGTGAATGTCCCGACCTACGACATGCACACTGAGCAAGGAACATGGGTGATGCCATCCTACTAGGAGATGCAACTGTCAAGATCAGATGAAGCACTCAAGGAGTGATCAAGCAAGATTTGAAGGACCAAGAGGGTTGACACCTCCACAATTGTCTACCTCACTCCAACATCGCTAAGAGACTAGGTGAATACCTAGCTTGGGGAGAGCACCCCGATTATCACGATAAGTATCACTATCCTATCCATTTTAATATTAGCTAGTTATATATGTTTGCTTTGCTAGATTTAATTGGTCATAATTAGAGTCTTAGTTTGTTAGAGTCTCGAATAAATCTTTTTGGAGTCTCAAGCTAATTGGCTTTTCTCTTTAATGATCTTGTTGGCATATGCTAAGGAAAATGATGAATAGTTGCTCCGCCATAGTTCCTCTTAAAGTACTTACATTCAGACTTAGATTCTTCCAAAGCTTTAAATGCTTAATTTGCTCTAAACCCAACACCTGTGGGAAGCACATGCTTAATCTGAGTCTTAACGTTGAAGGATAGATTCATGAAAAGTTGAGCTGCTATTTATCATATTCCTAGAGATACTTGATTCCTGGTTTTATCTTTTGAAAATCATAAAAATACTACATGATGAGTTCCTTAGTTATGACCCTTAAGAGTCTATCATTCACATCAAGATCATCCCACTCCACCAAATACGCTGCTTCTAACCCTGAAGTAATGCATCCTCAAACTCCACTAGCCACTAGCCATGTTATGAAAAATAAGCTCTTGCAATTTTGGATATGTCTCTCTCAATGTTTTTATGTCAATTAGATGCTGGGCTACATTCAAAAAAAAAAAAAAAGTGAGACGAGAGAGGGAGAGCAAAGGACAAGTGTCATACTAGGCGAGAAGGGCCTACCTCCCTAATAATAAATTTTAGAGATGAATAATGGACACGTGTCCGAGGGTGAGTAGGGCCCACATCTCTAAGGAGAGAGAAAAATGGACAAAAGTCCGGGGCAAAGCCCACCTCTCCAAGAATGGATAGCCCCGGTCTTAGCAATTTTTAGAAAGAGAGATATAGTCCAAGATGCTTGAGAAGAAAATACTAGAAAAAGGCTAAAGGTCGTTTTTACCTTTCATCCTCATTCATTCCGCCATTACCATCCCACCATATGTATCTTACCACGTGTGACTCCACTATATATACCACCTACTTGAGAGGGTCATATATAGGATCTCTGAGTTTCTTTTGAAAAATAAACGCAAAACTCCAGGATGACAGTTGATCGAAGAGCTTGAGACATGGTACTTAACTTGATTGTTCTGTTTTTTTTAATTGCTTATAATTTGTGAAAAGGGCTACGCCCCATGGTAAAAGGTATGAGAGAGAGCAATCTTATTGAGAGGAGAAATTATTTTCTGATAACCACAGTACTTCGGAGGAATGAAAGTGTAGTAGCAACTCCCGATCCTACTATAGCATATAGCTTTGCTAGGGACTAGCAAAGGGTAAGCTTGTTGGAGCTTGTTGACACATATTAATGCATACTTTTAATTATCAATTAAACATGGAAAAGGACTAAAATATAATTAGATAACCTTATTAGGGGTTTCTACTAACGATTTCCACGAGTTTTGGTAAAGTTGTGAATTGCGAGGGGACTAAACGGAAAAACACCCGAGTTCGCGAGCCGTGCGACTACGCGGCGTAACGCAATCCAACTCCGAGAAAAGACCCTAGAAGGCTCCGGACTAATCCCGACGTGATCGAGACTTAGCACCCAAGAAAGCATCATCTAGAAGACTCCGGAAGACCACGGCGACCACGGGACCCGGGGTGGGCTCCACACCTGGGCCGCCCGGCAAATAGGAGGCCGAGCGGCCTCCCCCTCCGCCACGTCAGCCCTGCCTCGGAAGCTTCTCCAACCGCCTCTAAGACGCAATCTAATCCGCTCATTTAATGTCGGTTTGATCCGAGGCGACGGTGGAAGTACGAGATGTATCTAGGTCAACCACGCACCTCCTTCGGACTATATAAGCAGCCCCAAGGCGCCCCAAGAGAGATCATCTCCTCATTAGCTATCGGCAGAGAAAAATCTAGGGTTTCATATTAGAAGAGAGAGGTCCCTCTAGTTGTCTAGTTCATCTAGTTCTAGTTCTAGTTCTTCTAGTTCATCTGTAAGATCAAGAAGAGAGGCGAGGAGAAAGTCGGAGATCCGGACTGTCGGATCTTCATCATCATTGTACTTCCTGGCGCAACAAGTTCGTCTTCACAATATCCGGGTTCTTCATTTATTATTTCTATTTATTCTATTTAATTACTTTCGGTTCTTACTTTACTATATTTCTTGGATCTCCGCTCGTATTGAGTGCTCTAGTTATCGTCACGTGGCTAGAGTAGTAATCGATAGTGTAGACGTGGTGTCTAGACTAGAGTTTACCCGAGTTTGCGCCCAATCCACGGTTAGTTGTGGTAGCCCCAGGGTGACGACCTGTCGGTCTTTGTAATCCACCACGTTCGGGTTGGTGATTCGTAGAGCTTTTTGGCGGCCTTCCCCGATCACCCTTTCCCGGTCTTTTTCGAGGATCGGGACTGCATGCAGTTGCTCCGATGTAAGTAAAGTAGAGTGAGCCTTTGATCATATAGATCTCATTAGAATACTTAGAAAACTTAACCCTCTCTTCCCACATCATTACCATTATTATCTTAGGACGTTCTAAACCTTTCTAGTACACTTCACGTTCCCGTGGAAATCGATACTGGAATACTCCCGGGTGAAAGCTACATCGGTATCCGTGCGCTTGCGGATTTCTCTGTTCGCGTTAATAAATACCAACACCCACAAGTGAAGCAAAGCACCTCATCAATATTTTTTTTCTTCTCAAAGGTAGTTGTTAATTTGGCATTGGAAGATTTATTCCCTTTGTTCTTGCCATGTGGGTTTTTCTCGCACAAAATTAGTGCTAGAATGACTCTTGTTCCCCTTATCAATAGTATTCTTCACCCGAATCTTTTCCTCAACATCAAGAGATGCTATCAGGTTTACAAGCGATATTTTTACTGTCTCTTGTGTTTAAGAATTGTCTTGAAGCTCTTCCATGAAGGCGGCAACCCCGCAATATTGCATCCGGCTACAAACTCATTGGGTATGACATACTTAAGGAGTTCAAGTTCTCTTGCCATATGTTGAACCTCATGCGCTTGCTTGACTATAGGCTGGTTAGCAACCATCTTGTAGTCATAAAAGCTCTCCATAATGTACAACTCATATGTACCAATGGTTGCATTCGATTGATCCCACAATGCCTTCTCATCTTGGAAGTGCAAGTTTGCATCTTCTAGATGACTAGCAAGACTATTTAGGATTGTTCTTCTAAAGATAGTGTTGTCTCCCCGGAATCTTCTCTTATCTCTAGAGATATTTCCCTGATGTGATCCAACAAGTAATCCGTAAAAAAGAATCCGAACATTTTAGCCTCTAGCGAGCATGACCTTAACTCGCCATCTCTTAAAATGTGCACTAGAAAACTTTTCTAGTCTCAAAGACGTCGGTGAAAACAGCCATAGTTAAATCAAGAAAAAGCGTATAATAAGGTTTTTGGATTGTTGGAATATTAGGCAATTTCAGTTAATTCCATAATATAAATCATGATAAATTGAAAGACTAGAATAAACATGTTTAACAAACTAGCATGATAGAAACTCATATCACAGATCATAGCATGATTCAACATCATATAGCATAGCAAGCATAGCATGATCATAGTAATAGGTGTAAGCACAACTAGCACACCATTGAGATTGGATAGATTGAGCATGATAAAACAATAGAATTAAATCACGGATGTATACCTGCCGATGTAGAAGTACTTGGTGGTGAAGAAGCGGTCGGCGATCACGTTGATGAAGTAGTCGTAGAAGATTTGGGAGCGATCGGCGCAAAGAGCGCTTCCCAAAACCCTTATTCGCCTTCTCCCAGTGCGGGATCGCAAAAGGCGGCGGTTCCGGAGACCTGCTCGCCCGTCGCTGGTGCACGCATAGCGATCGGGCTGGAGATTGGCGATAGCGGCGCGGCAACAAGAAGAGGAAAATACTATTTTACTACTTTAGGATTTTCTAATTGAAACTCCCAATTGTAGTTATTATGTTGTGTCAATTCGGGGAGGCTTGGTACAAATATATAGGGAGGAAAACTTCCTACCTCCATATCAACTAGCAATATGGTACTAATTGATATTGCACCTCCCACCTTTGCTCATGGGCTAAAACAATAAAGCCCATTAGGGAACACAAATATTGGGCCTTTGAGATTTATCGAATTTCTTCATATGAATTTTAAGGGAACTATTCATATATAAATTCTAACATACATTATGCTACACATCTGGATATAATAATATGTATATACATAGCAAAATAGATGAACCAAAAAGTTAAGTTCACTTATAATTTGAAACAGGGGAGAGTAATATAGATGGGGCGATGATCATATCATGTGTGTCGTAATAAATTGCTGGGATTTCAACTAAAAAAGTTGTTGGGATTATTCAATTGCAATTAATGTTCAATTCAACAAATTTGATGGGCTGTAGTAAAATATTTTCACAGTCGGACATTAGATGACTCCGCCAGTCAAAATATCTTTACAGCAGCGGTTTGTTTAACTAAACCGCCACTAAATATCATTACTTGTGTCGGGTAAAAAACCGCTTGTGGAATTTTGTTTTACCACTGGCCTTTAGCGCTGGCGGTTTGTTCTTGCGCCACTAAATACGTATCTGGAACCGCCTCAACAAACCTGCTCTGTTCTAGTGAAAGAGACCTTTTTGGGTTTTGAAAGAGAATGCGGGAGCAAAGTTTAAAGTGACAGCACGCACAATCTGCTGCCTTGCTTGCGTGACCGGAACTCTGCCTGCCCCCGTCATGCTCTCTGCCTGCAGCTACAAAGCTAGCTACGTTGCATTGTGTGCGTGCTTTCATCATCCCATCCATGATGATTGGGAAGGTTCAGCTCAGCCGTTTGACGCGTTTGGTTGGCTTCGCTGGACAGCCTGCATCGTATCCGGCATACAGGCCACCGTCGGCCAGGCTCTTGTGAGCCAGGTAGTGGCGTTTGGTTGTTTGGCTGTGCAGATACAGGATAGTGGAAGAAGTTGTTTGGTTGCCCGAAGAATCCGGCGTGGGGACGCATGGAAGTGCCTCGGCACCAAGCGCGTGCGGCGGGAGCCTGGCTCTGGAGAAACGAGTTTGATTTCGTTTCCGGGGCCCTGGCCGGAGGAGTCTGGTTGCATGAGACGGGCCTGGCCCAAAGTCGGATCTGGCATCATCCAAACGCATATGTCTTGCATCTCGGCAGACTGGCCCGGCCATATACGGGCAACCAAACACGCCCTTAGGGCGCGTTTGGTTGGCTTCTCTGGACAGCCTGCATCGTATCCGGCATACAGGCCACCGTCGGCCAGGCTCTTGTGAGCCAGGTAGTGGCGTTTGGTTGTTTGGCTGTGCAGATACAGGATAGTGCAAGAAGTTGTTTGGTTCTTCAAGAATCTGGGCGTGGGGACCGCATGGAAGTGCCTCGGCACCAAGCGCGGCGCGTGCGACGGGAGCCTGGCTCTGGAGAAACGAGTTTCGATTTCGTTTCCGGGAGCCTGGCCGGAGGAGTCTGGTTGCATGAGACGGGCCTGGCCCAAAGTCGGATACAGGCATCCAAACGCATATGTCTTGCATCTCAGCAGGCCGGCCCGGCCATATCACGGGCAACCAAACGCCCCTTAGGCTTGGCTGCATATATACCGTACAATGCGCACTATGTATGATGATCGAAACTACACCAAACCATCAGCACGTCTTTTTCGAAAGATCTTAAATTCTTTTCGAAAGATCACCATCAGCATGTCTTACTTATATCTACTATTACTAATTAGAAGAGACCACAATAGAGATTGTTGGATTAATTGGGCTAGGCCCATAATATATCTTAATTAATCTATGGAACTTCAAAAGCCCACAATTAATATGGTAAGTGGAAAAGGATTAGTACCACATGGAGATTCTACTAATGAGATAATCAGCTTAAATAGTTTATGAGATGCTCACCAAAACAAGTTGATAGGGAGACATGGGGATCCACATGCGCGTGTGTAGCCTTGGTCGTGGCGTGGCTAGCGTGTGGCCTAGATTGGGCTAGGTTTTTCCACCGGCCCATTTGGCCCAACAGCGAAACCCTAGCAGGAGTGCGCCGCCAACGCTATGCTGCAACCGGTGACGTTCGGGCGAATTGAGAATACATGTGCCTATGTTGTTCCTGTTAGCATATATATATCATATCGTTTTTATGGGTTAATGCATCTCGTAACATGCCTAAATCTTCAACAGAGATATACCATGTTAATTCCTATACGTGCTAGGAAAACTTATAAATCTTAAAACTTATCATCGCTCATAATAAATGTCATCTGACCTCTAATTCAATACACCATAATAATTGTCATCGCTCATAATAGTCATCGGATCTACTGTAGCTTATATTAAAAAATATATCAAACGTGAGCCATCTAGTACCCCTTTTTTCTATGATAATACACCAAAATGTTTTCCTACGTTTGGTAGGGATCGCCGGATTCATTTAGAAATGCTTTAGATCCAGATTATATCGTGAAACAATTTTATGATGAATTAAAATCACTTAATGAAACCGCTTCAAAAAAAAAATCACTTAATGAAACAGTTTGATTGTGAGGCTAGATTCTAATTCAACAAAAAATGTTTTCTATTAAAAATCATATAAATAAAAATATGTCTCGAAGAATATTAGAACTTTTTGTGTGCTTAGTACAACTTAAATATAACCTATTATAGCTTGTTGCACTTTAAAAGGTTAGCTAAGAAATACTCGGCGTGCCATCTGTAGCTTGTTGCAACTTAAATATAACCTATTTATAGCTTAAGTTTCTTGTCTTTCCATCGCGCCATGCCTTCACCTATGTCATGAGCTTCATGGCCCGCCGCCGCACCATGGCTTTGCCGCGTCGAGGGCTAGGGTTAGGGGAGTGGAGCGCAGGGGAAGGCAAGAAAGGGCCAGGGAGTGGATGCGAGGGGAGGGAAGGTTGCTGGTTCGAGGCCGGCGGGGAGAGGGAATCGCCCTACGAGTGAGGAACCGGGCGGCGGTGTATTGCGAGCTCAAGGACGGGGACTGTCGGGCGCGACATCGGGTGCGAGCGTGAGAGGATGCGAACAAGGAATATAATAGAAAAAAAAAGCGGTTCATTTCTCCTCGTAATGGATGGCATTGCGGGTAATTTCCACCAAACCGGAGTTGAGGAAGAGGTGCTCCAATACTCCAATCTGATTTGCACTACAGCTCCAGAGTTTTGGAGCTCCATGGAGTTCTGGAGCTGGGGTGTTTGGCTAGCTCCGGTCCGCTCCCGGTTGGTTCGAGCTTCGAGCCATGCCAAACACCCCCTAAATCAACCACCCCAACGGTCATGCCTAATCTAAGTCCACCCAAGAAATTCAATTTCATACAAATGAATGGCCTAGAGATCTCTCTTCTTATCCTTCTCTCATATATTAATTGAAGATTCTAAGGCCAAAATCATCCATATCATGCACATCATTGACACTTGTGCCTTCCTACTTTTTATGAGGATTATCTACCTACCACTGGTTATGTTACATACTGGTTTTTTTTTTCTCTCTTTTCCAACCGCGACGTCTGCCCCATGTGACCTACACTTCCCCTACAAGCGCTGCCTCGGCCAGCGACCAACTATGTTGAGCATGGCTAGCGCCCGGAGGCCATAGCGCCCGGCCCAGCGGCGGCATGGCGGCCCCTAGTGAGCGCCACGGCCCGACGCAGCGCGACCCCTTCCCAAAACGACCCCATCGCTACTCCAACACAACCTCTTCCCCAATGCGACTAGCTTCAGCAAAAGGCGGCTAACCTTGAAGAACGGAGCGACTAGCCCAATGGCGGCATTGCCCGCCCGGGGTGGGTGGCTAGCCCTAGTGGCGGCGAAGCCAACCCAATCGGTAGGTGCTAACGAGGTGAAGCGAGCATGCTAGATGGCAGCGAGGCAGGCCGGTACCCGGCAGGATGGATGTACGAGCAAGTATAGTGCATGCATTATTGTGGCCTTCACGAGCACGGCCTCTCTCTCTCTCTCTCTCTCTCTTCCCAAGCGGGAGGTGGCGGGCGACAGGGACACACCGACAAGGCAGAGCTTCAAGGAGGGTGAGGCTATGCTTCGGTGGAGGTGTTCATTATACAATATATAAGACCTGAATTTTAATGAATTTGCTTGTTCGTTTTATGTTCTTTTACAAATTTTATGTTGTCACCATGGCCTCGCGGGTGCGCATGGGTGTGAGCATGAGCTTCACCGCACAACCTCGACGACTCGACCTCTCCTTCCTTGTCGTCCGTGGGCCCAAGGCGAAACATACAAACCTTCTAGAATCTAGACTCCCACTACACTTTTCCTATTCCCCAGACACCTGACATCAGCTTTGTCGCTTTGTCTTTAGGCGACGCCTCCTCCCGTTGGACGGTCTTGAAAATACGTGCTCCTAGTTTGTTTAGCATTGGGTCCGACGATGTTTCTTCTTAAAAAATGCCAGATTTCGGGCACCTGAAATCATTTTAGTATTTAAGCACATGTTTTGAGTTGGTCATCTGACTCATCTTACCAACGTAGCTATGAAGTATATAGGGCTTTGGTTGGTTACCAAATTTGCCATGCCAATGATTTGCAAAGCTAATTGTTGGGCAAAAAAATGGTTAAATGTGAGAAGTGGGTAAGTTTTGTTAGCCACCAAATACGTACTAGCTAAAAGTTTTGTTAGCCACCAAAAGTCTTGTATATATTCCACACACACATATATGTATGTATGTATGTATAATTATAATTGTTCTTCCACTTGTGCCTCGATGCATGTGTGATGTGTCCCTCTCACTCAGTGCCGACTTGCTTGTCGACTACTCCCTCCTAGGCTCTTAGCTAGCTAGTAGTTAGCTGCCTGCGTACATGCTGCTGTGTATGCATGATATGCAGCAGCAGGTGAGCTCAGCACAGCTGCTGTAAGCAAAGGTCATCCAGGCTCCAGAAGCCGTCCTCGAGATCCCCGAACCCAAAGTCCGGCAAGCCGATCATGGACATGGAGCTGGAGTCGTCGTCTGCAGGGCCGCCGGTGGCGGTGGCGGTGGCGGTGGCGAGAAGCGCCGACCAGGTCGTCCCGGCCAACACGTCATCGTCAGTCGTCGTTAGCTCGCAGCAGTGGTGCAGGACCGGCGGTCTGCAACCTTGGTCGTCGTTCGTCGGGGTCGCCTTCTTGGCCTCCGTGGTGTAAGCTACAGCGTAATGCGACGCGTCGTCCACCGTGAGCGACGACGACGGCGCCCTCAGCGCGCTGGAGGCGTCGTCGGGGCTCAGGGCAGCCGGCGCCGGCGCCGCCGCCGCCGTCTGGCCTGCCGGCTCGCTGTAGTATTGGCGGCGGTGGTGGTGAGCTTCGCTCGCCACTGGCACTGGCACGCCATGGTGGGCGCTTTGCTGCTGCTGCTGCTGCAGTTGGTGGTGTCGGCCATC
Source organism: Hyparrhenia diplandra (assembly GCA_015847255.1). Taxonomy (NCBI): domain Eukaryota; kingdom Viridiplantae; phylum Streptophyta; class Magnoliopsida; order Poales; family Poaceae; genus Hyparrhenia; species Hyparrhenia diplandra. The sequence continues at coordinate 48,380 of JADLZK010008431.1, read as the reverse complement.
GTCATAGTAACTATAACACGGGGTCACCACGCTGGCCACCGGCGGCGTAGCCTGCACGTCGGCGTCAGCCTGGGCGGCGGCGCGCTCTCGGAGTCTTGGCATCCAGACGTTCCGCACGACGTGTCGGAATCCGGCGCTGTTGACGTCGCAGCGGAGGTGTCTGGCGTGCTTCTGCACGCGTGTCCGCCAGTAGTTCTTGATCTCGTTGTCGGTGCGGCCGGGGAGGTGCTGCGCGATCTTGGACCACCGGTTGCCCCACCGCGAGTGGAGCTCCAGGATCAGCAGCTGCTCCTCGGCGGTGATGTTGCCTCGCCGCACGTCGGGGCGGAGGTAGTTCAGCCACCGGAGTCGGCAGCTCTTGCCCGTGCGCTTCAGGCCTGCGGCAGTGAGGCAACAAGCAAGCAGGGGTCTGGTGAGTGAAACACAGGAATCGCAGGGACCTGACTAGCAAGTCTGGCAGATCAGTGATTCAGTGAGTGGCTCCTGGCCTAACTTGCAAGAAAATAATGGCGAGATGTTGTCATGTAGATACCTGCAGAGCGGGCGAGCGAGTTCCAGCGGCCCTCGCCGTGGGCGGCGATGTAGTTGACGAGGAGGATGTCCTCGTCCACCGTCAAGGGGCCTCTCGGAGGTCGGTGGCTGCGGCGGCCTCGTCTTCCTCGCTGCTGCTGCCGGCTGGGGGCTGGTGGTGCTGCGGCGGCGGCAGGCGCGGAGGACGTCGCCGAACTGCCGGCGGGGCTCATGGCCAGCAGCATCGACTGGTCCAGGTCATCGAAGCCCGCCACCATGGCCATGGCCATGTCGTCCATGCTGGTCACCGGTGGATCGGAATCGGATCAGATGATGAGTGAGCTCGATCGATCAGCTAGCTAGCTGCGGTGGAGAAGATCGATCGAGCAAGAAGAAAGCGACGATCGATGAGTCGATGATGGAGTGAGAGTTTGATGATCGAGGAGGGTCGAGTCGAGACAGACGACGGGGTGACAGGGGCAGGAGGGGGTTTATATAGCTCGCGATCGAGCTGCCCGGCCGCTGACGACGGATGGGAGTGCGTGTGCGTGTTCACGTGTCGCCGTACTAAACAATTCGAGCGGAGCAAGGGAATTGAAACAGGTTGCGAGCTTTGACCGTTGACGACCACGACGCGCCCCCATCAGCTCAGCTGCCTCGCCGGCCGGCCGGTCGCCACTAGTGTTCTCCTGTCCTCTGCGCCTTTTTTCCCCCTGTCATTAATTAATTCTTTTTGTCTCTAGATAAGGATGCAACGACAAAGCATAGTCGGCTATACTCCTCGCTATGCACAATCATGTCCCAAACAACTTCTAATACCAATATACACTACACCACAGCCCATCTATAGCGACCTACTGATGGTCGCTATAAGTCAATATAGCGACCTACGGTTGGTCGCTATAGACATATAGCGTCCAACTTGAACGGTCGCAATAAAAGGCGTCGCTATAAGTTATAGCGTCCGACCATACCTATAGCGACCGACCGTCCGACAGAACATGAAAGATATAGCGACCAACCGTTCAACGCTATTTACATAGCTATAGCAACCATTGGTTGGACACTAAATATTATGTAGCGACCAACCATCAGCCACTATGATTACCAAGGAATAACAGCATATAATATCATTTGTTTATGCACTAATCTCAGAATCAAGTCATACAATTAACATTTCCATTTCAAACAATACAGGCATGACAAGAAAGCACATCAATGATATCATAGCTAACACTTATATATATTATAGCCATACTCCCTCCGTCCCAAAATAAACGACGTTTTGGGTTTTTCGTGCCACAAGTTTGACTCGATTTGTAGAAAATACGTAGAAGATTTAAATCTCCAAATAAATTTGTTAAAAAACTAGATCAAAAGATCTTTCCAATGATACTAATTGTGTAATATAAATATTAATCCTATTTTAATATATAATTGCCGGCAGATGTTTCTCGGGAAGCGCTTGTCGTTTATTTTGGGACGGAGGAGGGAGTAACCATTTGTCTTGTGTCATCAATTTTCCACAAATCTTGCATAAACAAATTACATCAAGGTCCTCGATGAGGAGCGCGGCGGAAGCTGCCGGGGTGGGGAGCACACAGGGAGCCGCCGGGTCATTGGCGCTAGGGTGTCGGAGCCTTGCCGGGGCCGCCTCGATGTGGATCCGTCCGGCGTTTGTGCGCGGGGAAGCCGCGGGGTGGGGGGAGCACCGGGAGCCGCCGTGATTTGGATCCGTCCGGGCGTTGGGGGCGCGCCGGAAGCCGTCGGGGTTGGGGAGCACCTCGGACACTGGGAGCCGCCGCGGTGAGGGAGCGAACAGAGCGGCTGCGGGGAATTTTTTGGCCGTGTGAACGGACGTGGCGGCGCGGGAGGAAAGAATGGGCCGAGGGGGTTTGCTTTACTATTATTACGACAAGTGGGGTCTTGAAAATTTTAGGCGCCAAATATAGATAGAGCGGCGCCAACAAGTGCGGTCCGCTAATTATTTTGCGTGGAAGCCGATCGACCATGGGCGCGGGGTCAATCCAATATACCGACCGACCAGCGATGCAAAAATACAATTTAACGACCGAGGCCGTCTATCGGCAGGGCGAAATAAAAATACCGTCCGACCACCCAACGGGAAAAAAAGATATAGCGACCGACCGTATGTCACTAATATGTAGCGACCGACAGCCCGACGGTATTTTTATACTTTTACCGGCCTTAGGTTGGACGCTAGTTTGGGTTGTGGTGTAGTGATAGAGGGAGTATATGGTATAAATGAATATTGTGATCTTATATCTCATTCAAATATATACGGCACTCGTGTTGAGTCGAGGATTATTAATTTCAAACTCACATTTAGATAGTACCACAAAACTCAACCAGTCAATGAATGGAGTTATGTTTCTTTTCTTGATGCTTCCTCCAAGATAAATTCACATCATCCTATCTAGGGTAAACTTATGGTCAGCCCAACACTTGTAACCCTGTGTTGTTTGGTTGCCTATTTAAATAGGATCAGGCTACACATAGATTTTGTTTGGTTTATAAGATGCATTAGCAAAGTTGCACACAGGGAGCGAAAAAAATGGGCATAAGTGTGCATCGAGCGAGCGAGCGAGGCTCGATGGAAATGAACCCTAGCCCCTGTTCGGCCAAGAGGGGAATCTTGCATTTGTTGGGCCTGGCTCCAAGAAACCAAACACGTGAAACCTACATCATATGGGTCGGGCTAGTGACACTCAAGGGGGGTACCAAACATGTCCTTGTTGATTCGGTAACCAACGACAAATTAAATACCGTCAACACAACACCAAAACAACCTAGAAATAGGGATTTCAACTAACATATTCAAAGTTTTGGTGTTTATTTGGACTTGAAGGTACAAACTCAAGGATGATCACTTTGGGCCAAAAAGACAAAGAAAAGAAATAAAATCGAAAAAAAGGCCCAAAGGAGCAAATGGCAAGCCCAAACAAGAATCGGGACAAAACGTCAAAACCGGGCCGGGCCAAGACCACATCACAACTTTTTCGAACAAGGAAGCCCACTGCCGAAGCCGAGCCAAAGCCGACCGGGCGGGTCTTGTGGCGCACCACACCTGCGCGCCGCACTGGGCCGAGGCGGTTCGGGCCCAGCTTCAACATGCTTATGCATGAAATGATGATCATGATATGCAAATGCTCATGTTTTCAAGATGCTTAACACCTAGGGTGTTACAAAGCATCCACATCATGCACATCATTGACACTTGTTGTGTCTTCCTACTTTTTATAGGATTATCCATCGGACACTAGTTATGTTACAACATACTAGTTCTTTTTCCCCCTTTTCAACCTACGACGTCTTCCCCATGTGACTGTCTTCCCCTACAAGACCTTGTCGCCCTCCGACATGGCTAGCTTTATTGGGCGTGGCTAGCCGCCGGGAGGCCAAAGCGCCTATCCCAACGGTGGCATAGCCGGCTCTAGCGAAGGTGGCTAGCCTCGGCGTCGGCGGACACAAAGAACCCCTTCCCAAAACAACCCCATCACTACTCCAACTGAAAGGTCTCTTTGGTTTTTGGTAATTGAGTGTCAACATTAGGTGAACTAATATGTGTGATTGAGATAATACACAGGAGATTAGTTCACACATGTTGGTGCAATGAAGGAGCTTTATTGCATATGAAACATGACATGGAGTCATGTGACCAAGGTGGTGAAGATCAAGACAAGGCTTGGCTTGATGGACCCGGTTGCAAGTGTGAAGGGCAAGTCGAGGCGTGAAGCGATGGACCGCGAGGCGGTGAAGCTTAGGCAAGACTTGGCGCCGACGGACCGACGCAAGCGGTGAAGAGCAAGTGAGGTCAAGATCGATGGACCAATAGTGTCACGTGATGATATGAAGTGGATCATATCATTTGGTGATCGTGTTGGTGCATGTGTTGCATCGGCACTTGGAGATGGAGCGGAATGGAAATGCGCAAAGGCAAAGGTATAACCTATAGGGCATTTCATTTCGCCGGTCATTGGTGCTTAGAGAAGTTTATGACCCGGGTTTAGGATAGATGGCCGTACTATCAAGAGGGGCAAACTTGTTTGCATATCGGTCATCTAGTGCCACTTGAGCGATCTAACTTTGCGATGTGTTAGGATCGAGTGGCGTGGTAAGAGCTAACCGGGCCTTTGAAATGATTGTGAAAATGCTAACACACATGCACATGGTGATGTACACTTGGTGGTGTTGGCACATTTGCAAAGGCGGCGGTGATTGCGAGGATTGAGTTGGGTTTGGGAACCGCTCATCCTCCCCGCCGAGCTTGCGGCGGGATTCAACGCTTTTGAGAAAATGAGATGCTTATTTTCTATTGTGCCGGATGCAAGTTGGAGGTGAAAACATGCTAGCCCCGTGCTCAAGTTGGTTTACTTGTTGGGTAGCATGTCGGAGCAAAGCGATGGACTTTCGAAGAAAAAGGGCCACCGGACGCAAAGCCGGAAGCGAGGCGCACCGACGCGCACGCACGGACGCCCGGTGTGTGAGTCCGGTGGGACTTTCCGATAACCATGTTTTGGGCGTGGCTCGGTTTCTTACACCGACGGACGGGCACCGGAACCACCCACCGGACGCCTTTCGGGCGCCACCGGGCCGCCGTTGTCGTAGCGAGCGGACGGGCAGTGCACCGGACCACCGGACTCGGCCGTGAGTCCGGTGAGTGCGTCCGGTGCGGTTGGTGTTTCGGCGTGTTTTGCCTCCCAACGGCTAGTTTTTTGGTTTGGCCTATATATACTTGCCTTGGTCGGCCATGGCAGGTTGCTGAGCACACTTGGGCCTTGGTGGCTTGTGTTGTGGTGCTTGAGAGCCCTCCCACTCACTCTAACTTGATAGTGTTCATCCGATTGAGTGAGTGAGCGATTCTAGTGCGATTGCTTTGAGAGATTGCATCGTGTGGCACTAGGTGATCGTGTTGCAAGCCGGTGTGCTTGTTTCTCTTGGAGGTTGCCACCTCCTAGACGGCTTGGTGGCAAGAGACTTCGTGAAGCACGCAACGGAGATTGTGCGGTGCTCCGAAGGAGGACTTGTGAGAGGTTCGAGCTCACCTCGCGGGGATCGTGAAGAGCATCACTACTAGAGCGTGTCGGTGAGTACCTCCCTTGCATGTGTGGTGTCTTGCGGTGCCTTGTGATAGGCTCACTTGAGAGTGGTGTCTTGCGGTGCCTTGCGGGGCGTGCCTTGAGAGGCAAGTGATCGGAGAGTCACACCGAAGAACCATCTAGGTGAAACACCAAAGGAACCACCCAAGGTGTTGGTCGACACAACGAGGAGTAGGGGGAAGTTGGCAAGCTTCCCGATACCTCGGTAAAAAATCACCGGTGTCAACTTGTCTACTCTTCTCGGTGGTTTGCATTCTCCAAATCACAAGCTTTGTATTTACATTCATATATATCTTGTGCTTGTGCTTGTGGAGTAGCTCTTGCAATTACTAGCTTGTGTAGCTTGTTAGTTGCCTTGCTTAGTTTGTGTAGCTAAGTAATTTGAGCCTTTGGGTTAGGCGTGTGTCGCCTTGTCCATTGTGCATCTAGTGAGCTTAGGTTGGCTTAGTGCTTTTGCTCATTAGAATTGTGTAGGAGCTCACCTTTGTTTGAAGTACTAGTGCATAGGTTTGTGTGACCTTGCAATAGAAACGGTTAGGAGCTCAAGCTAGGCTTATCACCTCATTTGCTTTGTGTAGGATCTTTTGTGAGGTGATTTAGAGTCATAGCTAGAGGGGTGAAGTCTTGGCTAAGCGAATAGTTTTAATTCCGCATTATATTCGGTTAGCCATCGCAATTAGTTTTAGAAAGGACTATTCACCCCCTCTAGTCCCCATCTCGACCCTACACCAACGCAACCTCTTCCCCCATGCGGCCAGCTCCGAATTCGGCGGGTGCAGCTAACCTTGAAGACCGGAGCGACTAGCCCAATGCTGGCATGTCCAGTCCCGGAGGCCAGAGCGGCTAGCCCTAGTGGCGGCGAAGCCAATCCATCGAGTTGGTGCCGATGAGGTGGAGCGAGCATGCTATGTGGCAGCAGGTCAGCAGGTACCGGTGGGACGGATGTGCGAGCACGTATATGTGTGCATTATCATGTCTGCCGCACGGAGCTCGGCCTCTATCTCTTCCTAGAAGGGGAGGTGGCGTGCCACGTGACACACCGACGAGGTTGAGCTTTAGTGAGGGTGAGGCTATCTTTGAGGTGGAGTTCATTATACAATATATAAGACCCCTGAATTTGAATGAACCTGATTGTTTGTTTTATGTTCTTTTACAAGTTTTATCTTGTCGCCATGGCCTTGTGGGAGCGCATGGGCGTGGGCATGAGCTTCGCCGCACAACCTCAACGGCTCGACCTCTCCTTCCTTGTCGTTGGTGAGCCCAAGGTGAATCTAGACTCATGCACTTCTCCTATTCCCCGGTAAAAAAAACTCAATCGGGAGGGGGGGACGACGTCCCACCGGTGTTTTACTAAGAAGTGTTCTACTAAGAAGAAGATCTTCTCACCGGATCGAGAAAATCCCGAACCCCGGCCCCACCCATATACCGTGGCATCCCGGTGATAACGGGAAAGCACAACGACACTTTGGAACATGGGACCGACGAGGGGATTTTTTACCCCGAGCCCCCTGAAATTCGCCCCATATCTCCCACAATTGTGCGTGGGGTTTGGGGTTCGAACTCGGGCCCGGGGGTGCCTCGGGTGAGTCCGTAACCAAGCGGACTATCAACCCCTTGGCCTCCTATTCCCCTATCACCCGAAATCGGCTTTATTTGTCTTTAGGCGACGCCCCTCCCGTTGGACGGCCTTGAAAATGCGTGCTCCTAGTTTGTTTAGCATTGGGTCCGACGATGTTTCTTCTGCCATCGCCTGAAGAAATGCCGGATTTCAGGCACCTGAAATCTAGCAATTCCCGTTTTAGTATTTAAGCACATGTTTTGAGTTGGTCGTCTGACTCATCTTACCAACGTAGCTATGAAGTATATATAGGGCTTTGGTTGGTTACCAAATTTGCCATGCCTATGATTTGGCAAGCTAAATGTTGGGCAAAAAGTGGTTAAATGTGAGAAGTCGGTATGTTTTGTTAGCCACCAAATACGTACTAGCTAAAAGTTAATCTGTTAGCCACCAAAAATCTTGTATATATTCCACACACATATATTTTTAGATAATGGATAACAATATCCGGCCTCTACATCCCGGGATGTACACAGCCAATTATTACAAACTTTTGAGAATAAAAAAAGAGAAAGCCTCGGTCTGAAATCGACTAGGAAGCTAGTTCAAACAATATAAATGTTTCCATCCTTTATTGGAAATCTCTAAAGCAATAAATTCTAATTTCTTGCTTATCGTTGAGAGTGCTTCCTTGGCTATCTCGTCACGCTGCAGCTGTGCCCAGTAGCGTAACCAATACGCACCTCTGAAAATTACCTGCAAAATAGAATTAGATTTCTTTTGATTAAAAATAACATCATTTCGGCATCTCCACACACATATATGTATGTATGTATGTATAATTATAATTGTTCTTCAACTTGTGCCTCGATGCATGTGTGATGTGTCCCTCTCACTCAGTGCCGACTTGCTTGTCGACTACTCCCTCCTAGGCTCCTAGCTAGCTAGTAGTTAGCTGCCTGCGTACATGCTGTTGTGTATGCATGATATGCAGCAGCAGGTGAGCTCAGCACAGCTGCTGTAAGCAAAGGTCGTCCAGGCTCCAGAAACCGTCCTCGAGATCCCCGAACCCAAAGTCCGGCAAGCCGATCATGGACATGGAGCTGGAGTCGTCGTCTGCAGGCCGCCAGTGGCGGTGGCGAGAAGCTGATCCGACCAGGTCGTCCCGGCGAACACGTCGTCTTCAGTCGTCGTTGGCTCGCAGCACTGGTGCGCAGGACCGGCGGCCTGCAACCTTGGTCGTTGTCGTTCGTCGGGGTCCCCTTCTTGGCCTCCGTGGTGTAAGCTACAGCGTAATGCGACGCGTTGTCCGCCGTGAGCGACGACGACGGCGCCCTCAGCGCGCTGGAGGCGTCGTCGGGGCTCAGAGCCGCCGCCGCCGCCGCCGGCACCGTCTGGCCTGCCGGCTCGCTGTAGTATTGGCGGTGGTGGTGGTGACCTTCGCTCGCCACTGGCACTGGCACGCCGTGGTGGGCGCTTTGCTGCTGCTTCTGCAGTTGGTGGTGCCGACCGTCGTCGTAGTAACTATAACACGGGGTCACCACGCTGGCCACCGGCGGCGGAGCCTGCACGTCGGCGTCAGCCTGGGCGGCGGCGCGCTCTCGGAGTCGCGGCATCCAGACGTTCCGCACGACGTGTCGGAATCCGGCGCTGTTGACGTCGCAGCGGAGGTGTCTGGCGTGCTTCTGCACGCGTGTCCGCCAGTAGTTCTTGATCTCGTTGTCGGTGCGGCCGGGGAGGTGCTGCGCGATCTTGGACCACCGGTTGCCCCAGCGCGAGTGAAGCTCCAGGATCAGCAGCTGCTCCGCGGCGGTGATGTTGCCCCGCCGCACGTCGGGGCGGAGGTAGTTGAGCCACCGGAGTCGGCAGCTCTTGCCCGTGCGCTTCAGACCTGCGCACAGTGAGGCAACAAGCAAGGAAGGTCTGGTGAGTGAAACACACGAATCGCAGGGACCTGACTAGCAAGTCTGGCAGATCAGTGGCTCCTGGCCTAACTTGCAACAAAATAATGGCAAGGTATGCTGGCATATAGGCAGCTATGGCGAGATGTAGGTACCTGCTGAGCGGGCGAGCGAGTTCCAGCGGCCCTCGCCGTGGGCGGCGATGTAGTTGACGAGGAGGATGTCCTCGTCCACGGTCCAGGGCCCCTCCGGAGGTCGGTGGCAGCGGCGGCCTCGTCGTCCTCGCTGCTGCTGCCGGCTGCTGGGGCTGGTGGTGCGGCGGTGGCGGCAGGCGCGGAGGACGTCGCGGAGCTGCCGGCCGGGCTCATGGCCAGCATCATCGACTGGTCCAGGTCCTCGAAGCCCGCCACCATGGCCATGGCCATGTCGTCCATGCTGGCCAGTGGTGGATCGGAATCGGATCAGATGATGAGTGAGCTCGATCGATCAGCTAGCTGCGGTGGATCAGAAGATCGATCGAGCAAGAAGAAAGCGACGATCGATGAGTCGATGATGGAGTGAGAGTTTGATGATCGAGGAGGCCGGGTCGAGACAGACGACGGGGAGACCGGGAGCAGGAGGATGGGGGTTTATATAGCTCGCGAGCTGCCTGCTGACGACGGATGGGAGTGCGTGTGCGTGTTCACGTGTCGCCGTACTAATCAATTCGAGCGGAGCAAGGAATTGAAACGGGTTGCGAGCTTTGACCGTTGACGACCACGACGCGCCCCCATCAGCTGTGCCTCGTCGGCCGGTCGCCACTAGTGTCTTCCTGTCCTCTATGCCTTTTTTCCCCTGTCATTAATTAACTCTTTTTGTCTCTTGATAAGGATGCAGCGACAAAGCAGAGTCGGCTATATATATGGTATGGATGAATACTGTGATACTAGCTATATCCTATTCAAATAGCAAGGCACTCTAGTTGGTTTATAAGATGGCAACATATCCTATACAAACTAGATTTATGTGCAACCTATGCAAACTCCGACCACAATCGCAGGATCTAGGGCTAAATAGATTCGTGTGCTACCCTGGAGTGTTACAATTTTGCACCTCTCAATCGGATGGAGATCCTGCCATTATGGTCGGAGTTTGCATAGGCTGCACACGAATCTAGTTTGCAAGGGATATATTGCCTTTTTTTTCGAAAGCATGATTTAGCACGTATTGCATTAAGAGAAATCAGAGTTCATACAAACCCGACGTTGGCCGATGGCGAGTGGCCAAGGTCCAAGTGGGCACACACAACACAAGGCGCCGGCTTTAACGGCGGAGCAAAGGCGTTTTAATAAGACAATGACCAACGCGCTACAAATAAAAGTGCGACGACAATAGAAGCCGGGTCAGATCCCCGATGGCCCGGCCCCCGAATGATGAGGGCGCATCATGGGGAAAAGCCCCGCATCATCTTCTCCTTCTCCGGCGTGAGATCCCCTCCAAAGTGGTGGTGGACTTAGCATTACCCGGAGCGCCTGGCGTTCCGGGTTGGGGTCACGCTGGCCGGACTTAGCGGCAACCCTGGAGCTTCGTCGTGGCCCCCAGTCGTCGGTCGACCGGAGCTTGGAAGTCCGGAGGACTGGCGGGCCCTCGATCAGTGGCTCCTCTAGAGGTAGGGTGATGGAGTCGTGGGGGCAGCCGTGGTTACCGCCGACGCGGTGGTTCCATCTGCCACACCGGTCCCAGGATGGTTGCATCCCCCCCTGGACAGGCCCGTAGCTGGGGCCGGCCGTGGAGTCTTCCTGTGCCACATGCCCCCGATATGTTGCCTTATAAGATACAATAGCAAAGTTGCACACGGGGAGCGAAAACAATGGCCATAAGTGTGCATCGAGCGAGCAAGCGAGGCTCGATGGAAATGAACCCTAGCCGTATTCGGCTAAGAGGGGAATCTTGCATTTGTTTTTACATTTTTTTGTTGTAGCTGTAGTAAAAAATGTACTAAAGTATACCATATATTATATGTTCATTACGTAGATCTACTCATTTGAGTCCAACACAATTAGATTTTCTATTTTATGATTTTTTTGTGATTTACTATGATTTTTCAAAACTGCTTTAGGGGGTAGTTTGACTAGTTTTGAAAAGTTCAGGAGGTGAAATAGACCGTTTCATAAGTCGGGGTTATTTAGTCCACCTTCCATAGTTAAGGGTGTGATATAGACTTTTTCCCATGTATATATATAGGCTGGTCCGGGGGCATCTTTGAACAGGACCCGAACTTGTTCCTCACCACCGTACTCCATGCGCTCCATATGAATTCAAAAGTCGAATCAACCAGATATACTAGCTACAAACAACCATTGATTATAACTAATAATCCTGCTTTTGGTCAAAGAAATCTCAACCTGTACGTAGCTTAATGTTCATAATCCCCTAATTCAAATGTCTAAAAAATCAAAACGACCTATGATTTTAAGGATAGATGGTAGTAGTTTTCTTATGTATGTACATTAAAAAGGATAATACATGCATGCGTAAGGGAGTTGCTATATCTCAGGAATTTTTGAAAATTTTCAGGCAACGACTCACAACGACAATGGACAGTTTTTCTATAACCCACCAACAATGACAAAATTGCATGTTGCCTGAGCAATAACAAAAAATCAGGCACGTGAGCAATAACCAATGGGCGTGAGACAAAAATAATCATTGAAATTATACTGACATGGTGAAAAGTAAACCCGAAAAGTGCTACAAAGTACCCATCACATCAAATCTTTTATCACATGCATGGGGCATTAAATGTAGTTAAATAAAAAAAAAACAAATTGCACAGTTTGGTTGAAAAGTACGAGACGAATCTTTTGAACCTAGTTAGTTCGCGATAGGACACTAATTATCAAATACAAACGAAAAGTGCTTCAGTAGCCCAACCCAAAATATTTCACCAACTAAACACACCCCTAAAACACATATAAACAACGTACGTAAGATCGGTCATCAAGAGCAGAAAAAAGAACTAAAATCAGCTAGTTTCAAATTTTCGATGCAGAGTGGTTTGCTAGAAATTCAACAAATATAAATAAGAGGCACACTATTAGTTAGTTTACTCCCTTCACTCTAAATTTTTAAATCATTTTTTTTCATCTATTTTACTATGTATTTAGACGATATATCTAATTGAGTAGGAAAATGGATATACCAAAAAAAAGTCAAAGAGACTTTTAATTTAGAACCCAGGGAATAGTACTACTTATATTAGTCCCCTAGATGCATGTGTATATTGTGCTTCTGTTGCTTTTTGTCATTTCCACTACTAGAGTGGTTAATTTCTCTACTTCCTCTCCCTGAGACCCTGACCATGACCACATCCACATACCATGATATGTTAATTTATTGATTTATTGATGACAAGGCCCGGTAGAACAAGTAGAAAGGGTTTATAGCTAGGGACCACCTCTTTTTTTCATTCAGAGGGGCAGTCGTGTGTACTCGTTTTTTTTTTTTTTTTTTTGTGAAAAGGAAAAATTTCATTGATATTAAAGCAAACAAAAGTAAACCAAACTACTCCACCTCCATTGATGGAAGACAAGAAACCTTGAAAAACCATAAATTCCACCATCTAGGATCATCATCCCAAACGGATATGCCACGGACGTAAGCTCCGATCCGAACGAACAGGGCCATCTCACCATCCACCACCGTCATCCTCGCATCCATCACTTTTACAAAAGAGGAATAAACTGCTAAAACTCCACATGCAAACATAATGAAATTGGCGTCGCCGACACGTCGTCGAACTCATCGCCGTTGCCTTCACCGGTTCGTCATGAGAGAACACAAGTCCAACCGACATCCGGATAGATATCGTTGGAAAACTAAATCTCACTAGCCCATCGCCATGGCTGCATAGAACCACCTGCGAGACAAAGGAAGGGCCGAGTACCTTATTCTCCATCAATGGTGATGTCTTCGTCTTGCCATCACCGCTGAGGAACGACATGCTCCATTGCTCCATCGATGTATGCTATTTAGATTCACACTTCACACTTGTCAAATTTGAACTTAAACTCTGCATGAGTGGTCGCCCAGGCCATCTGTAAAAAAGGGACATAATTCGTCAGTTAATTGGTTGCTACACAGCTGTTTTGTTATAACTCCTCATTTTGATTTCGACATTTGAACGAAGATAACATCTTTAAACACCTTTTGTCACTATTGATTTTAAAATTTATAATTGCTTTTCAGTAGGAGCTCCTCCTGTTTCTTCGAAAAAAATACAAAAACTATTCAAGGCATAGTAGTACAAAGGAACTTTATGAAAAACAGAATATATATAAAATATACATTTAAACTTGATTTTCTACAGTGTGTATAGAAAACTTGGTGGCAAGACATATTTCTAGAACGATTAGAAAAGGAATGCAGGAAAGCATGCATCTGGTATATATGCTGATATATAACCTGTGTACAAAAACTGCTAATGGTACATCTAGTCAACAAAATTGATGCAAAAAGAATAATCAGTGTTTAAGTAAAACAGTGGTAAATAATGTTCTAGAAAAGTTGGTCGCACATATTTTAATAATGTTTGCAGAGTTTTTATATGAGATCCATGGACAAATGAAGGTGAAAGTGACCTGGTCTTTTCTTTATTTGTTTTTTTTATATTGCCAAATGGAGAAGGGAGAAAATGGGCTTCATCCCCTGTATATTATATATACTTTGGATCAGTATGACACTGAAAGATGAAAGGTACACAAAGATGCCCCAACAGCAAGAATATCCAAAATATTCCTTCGGATGGACCCATGTGTCTGAAAAAAAAAAAACCCTTCCGTTCTAAATTATAAGTCGCCTTTTAACTTTTTTTGTTCATCTGTGTATCAAGACATATTATTATATCTAGATGCGTAGCAAAACGGATGTATCAAAAAAAGTCAAAAGCGACTTATAACTTGAAATGGAGAGAGTAATATACAATTAAAATAAATGTTTGCATTGCAGCCAACTTTGCCATGCATATATCCTATACATAGTTGACTACTTCCTGATGCTCATAATCTTTTAAATTGCAACATGAACCTTAAACTCGTGGGCCGTTGAGTTCATCAAATTAAACTATTGCAAATGATTAAGCATGTGAGTTGCAGCCAGCCACCTTAACTAAGCTGACGCATGATCCATATTCTCAAAACGAGATGCCAAAGGAAAAGCTAACCTTTGCAATTAATTGTTTAATCCTCCACTATAATTCCTCTCATGCATCTTGTTTTTATACAATATTTTGACCAGTCAGCAGATAGGATTCAACTCAGCTGTCTGTAGTAGTCCCTGCACTGCTGTTGCATGCTTTGATCCAGGCGAACTCGTTGACTAGTGTCGGGCGGTACGATCCAATTAAGACCATTAATTAGATATGTTTATCGCTCTAGTGTACCAAGTCAGCCTTCTATTTGACTCAAATGAACATTTGTTCTAGATGTTTTGAATTGACCTAGAAATTAAAATGGTTTTGTTGTCGTTGATGATGGCATTAGACAAACCAATGTATTGTTAATTGGTTGACCATATACTGAGTGTCGGTGTTAGGATTCTGAAGAGTAGTAGAGGCTCAAGTACAGGAATAGGAGTATGACTTTGCTTTCAATATTGTTCATAATGCCATGTTAGGCCACACACATTATGAGAATCTAGAGGTTTGCTACGAACTTTGCCACATATTACTCCAGTATATACTTTATTTAACTATACCACCAGACAGTTTGAAATATATACAGTTAGAAGCGTCACCTTCCAAATAATGACAACATGCGTGGAAATGCTCTCGAGATTTTGGTGTTAATAATGGTAATATATGTAGCTTTGGTCAAAGCAGTGGCTGCTGGTAATGCAATATGCATCAGTCTAAATTTCATCTTTCTAACAGCGCGCTAGGGACATTAGCATGGACGAGATTAGTTCGGAGTACAAACCTAGTGAAAGCCACTGCATAGTTTGTCTCTCTTTCTGCAATTATGTCTAGCTGGCTAGGTAGACTAATGTCACTGATTCTCTCACATTTAATTTCAAACAAAAAAAATAACACTATCAAATCTCATGGACAATATGCATGATATTGTGATTGTCTCTTTGATTATTGTCTAGCATCATCAAACATGCTGGCATATGGCAACAATCACCAAACATGCTGATCATTGTAGGCCTCAAATCATCATTAAATCTTCATGAAAATTAACATCTCCATTGTTTCAGCCCCTTTGTCATCCATCCTGAAAATTAATATCATTGTTTCTGCCACATCCTGATCCGCCAGTGCAAGCTACGGAGGAAACTGTGTGTCTGTGCTCTTGGGTTTTAGCTAGTGACAACAAACATTTATATGGTGGGTCGGCTGACCTAGCCAGCCGAGACAACCACCCCTTCCCTCCCTTCGATCTCCTTTAGCTCACATTTTCATGAATTTAATTCAGGATTTTCCAACTTTGTGCTTTAAGTAGTAAACAACATTCTCGCCGACAATGAGGCGCTAATGATGACTTCAGGAATCTCCAGATCTATTGGCTCAGTCTTTCGGAGGTGCCCATAGAGATAGGGTTTATGTATGTGTGTTCATAGAGGTAAGTGTACACACGTTGTGAGCGTTTGTGTTGTACGTGTACTTGAAAAAAGTACATAGAGCAGCTGGCATGAGTGCCAGCAATGGCGGCCGTGTTGGTGACGGTGACAAGTGGCCCACCACAACATCCCTCAAGGACACAGCTAGACAAGCCCCAAGAAACCTGTTTGCCCACGTCTCCAACACGGTGTGTTTCGGCGACCGGGACCTCCATTTCTACATTCAATCTGCGCTTCCTAAGTATCGGCCTAGCGGTGCTGCATTTCGCCTCGCGGAGTTGTGTTGTGTGGCTTGGTGGAGTCCTCTTCTCCTCCTTGCTCTTCTGGGTTGTTTGTGGCCACAGTCTCTGTGGGTCGAAGTCGTGTTGTGTTTGTTTTTAGGTCTTTTTGTTTTAGCGGTCTCGGCTTTCTCTTAATGAAAAAGACACGTGAAGACGTGTTTGAGAAAAAAACAATTTGAAACATATACAGTTAGAAGCGCCACCTTCCAAATGTTGACAACATGTGTGGAAATGCTCTCGAGATTTTGGTGTTAATAATGGTAATATATGTAGCTTTGGTCAAAGCAGTGGCTGCTGGTAATGCAATATGCATCAGTCTAAATTTCATCTTTTCTAAACGCGCGCTAGGCATTAGCATGGATGAGATTAGTTCGGAGTACAAACTAGTGAAAGCCACTGCATCGTTTGTCTCTCTTTCTACAATTATGTCTAGCTGGCTAGGTAGACTAATGTCACTGATTCTCTCACATATTTCAAACAAAAAAAGTTTGACCAATCGATCCTCGCCTTAATAGCAGGGTGATTTTTGGGCTCTTTCACGCACAAAAAAAAAAAAAAATACATGATACTGTGATTGATTATTGTCTAGAAAAAAAAAATCTCAATGGACTGAACAACTTGGCCACTCTGATGTAAGATTAAGATTTGTTGATGAGGCCGGTAAAAAGTTACTTTTCGAGGACAAATAACACTATCAAATGGAATTCGTAAAGTTTTATGATTGGTTGATTTTTTAGGTTATTATGGTTTTGGGCTAGGGTGTCTGTGTTTGAGGTGGAGCCTAGTATGAGTTTAGCAAGGCTAGAGAGAAGGCCATGGTGTGGCAAGTCGATCGGCTCTATGATGGAGGAGGTTTGTGGGTGGGGTAGCAGGGCACTGTTGTTGGCTGGTTTTAGAGAACGTAGTAAAGCCGGATCCCGTCTAGCTCACAAAACTCATGAACCTCTAGGTAATCAGGCAACAAGGTGAGGTCCCGTTGCAACTCTGGATATATTTTTGCTCGCTAGTATGTAGTATATACTATAATAATTAACAAGATAAAAAAAAATCCTTGTCTGTGTTTGAGGTAGGCGCTTGCTTTGTTTGAGTCGTCGACAGTGGAAATAAAGACTTTAGAGTGTACTGTATACGTATCTTGTAGTGGAGGAAACTTTTTTTTCTTGTTTTGGAGACAAAGATTTATACAAGCATGCAAAGTAAATGCCTTTGTGGTGGACGGCATGCATGATGCCGCTCGCCGTCTCAGAGCTGCCTGTAGTTTTTCGGTCATAGTCATTGATATGATTCTGCTGGTTGGCAAGAGGCTAACAACAAGCACACGACTTTGCTTGGCTGATGAACTGCAAGAGAGAGGCCGGAATGACTAGAGATTTAATCATGCATCAGAAAGGCAAAGGCTATACTAGCTAGAATAGAAGAGCACCACAAAGGTGAAGAGCGAAACGGCACGTCAGTGATCAGTCTCCTTCACACTCCACTACCAACAGTGAAGAGTCCATCAGAAGTGCGTGTGTACGTACATGTACCGCTGCTCGCCACACGTGTTTATACATCTCAGTTTGTAACCGTGTATTGACGACGTCTCACAAGAGTGTGGTATGATAGATCGACAAATGTCCATGCTTTCAGGCGTTGAAATTGTTTGGAGTGTGAGAGTTTCCAGTCCAGATGTCAGATGAGACGATAGTGATCAGAATTTATGCATGGCACGTGGATCGCTAGCTCAATGTGATCAATCAGATAGTGATCAGCTGAATGTATATGTGTTTGACAGATGGAGATTTGTTAGGAGCATTTCGATTTCATGGAAGTGAAAAACTCAAGAAAGGGAAAGCCGCTGGAAAAGAGACAGATGGAGTGGGTTCAATTTCAGGTCGTGCGTGAAATTGATGTAGCGCCCGACCGTACGTCACTAAGCTATACCGACCGACAGATATTTCGATATTTTTACCGACCCTTGGTCAGCCGCTAGTTTC
The DNA here is from genome assembly GCA_015847255.1 of Hyparrhenia diplandra. Lineage (NCBI taxonomy): Eukaryota > Viridiplantae > Streptophyta > Magnoliopsida > Poales > Poaceae > Hyparrhenia > Hyparrhenia diplandra. The sequence goes on along the minus strand of JADLZK010008431.1, from coordinate 30,437 downwards.
TGCTGTCGTATAGTGTCAGTCAACTAAAGATCTTGTTTGACACGGCGTCAAACGGCTCTGGTTCTTTTGCTACGATGCACGAAGGAGCCAGAGTCGGTGAAGCTGAAAATTATAGTGATCCATCACTGGCCGGGACGGGTAGAAATTAATATCTCATATGCGATGTTGCTTTGTATTAAGTGAAAATGAATTGAAGTAGTCAAACGCAATGTTCTGCTACGATGCACGGACGAGGAGGCAGAGCCGGTGAAGCTAAAAATTCCAATGACTGGCCGGGCCGGGTAGAAATATCTCATATGCCGTGCTACTTAATTTGCAGTAAGTCAAAATAAACTCAAGTCAAATGCAACGAAGATGGGCAGATAGAAAGGTGAAAGAATAGCAAATTCAATCATGCATGATGCCACTTTGGTAATTATTGGATCTACCGTGTGTTCTTGTCATCACCACGCTGCCTGTCCCCTTAAACATAACATGCATAACAAGGAGATTAAGAGAGAGAGAGAGAGAGAGAGATCGCCAACCCTAGCAGAGCTATAGTATGCTACTATAGCTACCACAGCGCATATCTTCATAGCTAGTTGCTTTAAATGTAAACGAGATTAGATTAGATATTAGTTGAAACTTTAGTTTAACGCGTATAGGACCGGATCTTCCCTGCCTTATCCACAGCAGAGATCTCATCCTATTCATTCATCCGTGAAGATGGCGATGATCGTATATGTGTTGTGATAATTTGTTGGGATTATTTGATGAGTTTGTTAATTTAGACTTGATCTCTCAAAAAGGAAGAAAAGTGTTGAATGATCAGTTGAATTCAACAAATAAAAATATTATCCAAACATGAACTTTTGGGTTTTGAAAGAGGCCGGCCGCTGTGGGGATCGAGCAAAACATCAATAAAGCTAGCTCCCAACCAACAGTGGATCATATCAGAGACGATGTGCTGTTTCTGCTGCCTTGCTTGCTTGACCGGACCACTCCTGCATGCGCCGTGTGCGTGCGTGCAGCTAGCTTTAGCTGAGTTTAGCTAGAGAGTGCAAAGCTAGCTACTTGCGCCATTCTGTGCATGCTTGCATCATCCATGATGACACTCAGTAGCTAGGTTCAGCTCAGCCATATTTGCTAGGCTTGGCTGCCTATACTATCGTCGTCCAATGCACACCATGCACAGGGACGGATCCAGAATTTTGGATCAATGGTGTCACTACGAATCTGTGAACTGACAATCACAACTTTTTTGTAAATTTCTCAATAAATAATACACAAGAAAGTTGACATCGTTTAATAGATCAAGGTAACAGAATAAATAATACACTAGAAAGATGACAGGCATTGCTGTCCTGTGACGGCAATGGTTCTATACTGGATCCATCACTGACCATGCATGTATGATCAGAACTACCATAGCATCACCAAATGGCATCTAACCAAAAGTTTTCATTTTGCTCCTGCATCCAATGCGCATCACCCTTCACTTCTTCCTTTGCATCCCTAGGACCTATGAGCAGAGCTTGTCCAACACATCTTAACAGTTGACATATATACATGTTAGCTCTAGTGCTTCTGTTGTCATCTAAATAACTAAAAACTCTATATCATCATGCATATGGTCACATGATCCTTCCAACGTGTCGGATGTCACCACAAGTAATAGATTTTTTTTTTTTTGGCATTTGAGTTTTTATCCTATTATTAGTTGCTACATTTTTTTTTATCCCAGCTCTCTCGTTCATTTCTCTCTCGTAACCATGCATATGAAGTTGTTGGTGAAGCTATTTTTGCTAAACAATTTTTTTTTTCAAAACAGTTCGACTTCACCTAGAGAATTGCTTTCGTCAAGTTGTTTTTGTAAAAAAAGCTTTTTTACTGCCAAACGGGGCCTTACAAACACCAAAAGGTGGACTCAACAACCATACATGTTTTTTTTTTTTTTTGGTCTATTACTTATTGTACCGTTTATACACGCAGATGGATCCACTACTATCCACGGATCTTTGTGTGTAGTTTTTTTTTTTTTTTGGAGCAACGAATCTTGTGTGTAGCTTGGGCCCCTAATTAAAGCTCATTGCAGCCCACAGCACAGTCCCACACTGCAAGAAACTTGAGGCAGATACCATGGGCTGAACTTTTTTTTTTTGTAGCTTGCGCTACACAGATTGGGCCCAGCAAATTTTAGGTTCGGGCACACGCACAGCTGAGTTGCCAAACTCACATCATCTTAGATTTTACAAAAGTAAACAACATCAAAAAGCTGAATTCACATCAACTCCAGAAAATTTTATTGATCAGCCCAGTGCACAATGCACGTTCCAGGACCAGGAGGCACTTGCATGGATTACATTTCAATTTATCTGCGCAAGGTTACATTGCCGGAGAAAGAAAATACACTTGACACAGGCAGACAGAGTGAGCTCACGAGATCGACACCACAGAGGACAGCCTATCCGACAGTCCACCAGTCATCCTCTCGGCCTCCTTCCCACGTTCGCCTGTGCGGATTCTCACCACATCCGAGACCGGGATCACTGACGAAGAAAAACACCATATCAGAAAATTGTCGTTGTCGGTCAAAATACTAAGGTTCATGAATGAATCATATGGCAGTGATCCTAAAGACATCTGAGCATGTGAGCTAGGCGGTTAGCTCAGGCAACAGGCACGGCTACTTTGCTGTTACAGCATTCTACATTCACATATTTGAGAATGCTGAAACCAACCAGCAGTTTCGGCATTTCGATCTATTTCTGACCGAAAACAAAATAAGTGGAAGAACAATGCGTAGAACAAGAGAAAGATCTTGTGCTCTGCATAAGCACAAGGCAATAATAAGGCCCATGCGGCCATGCAAGTGAACCATAGACACTGAGATGTTGCAGGTAAAAATGAATAAAATAGTTACGCAGAAGGAAGTCCTGGACTAGGATAAAGATAAAACCCAGTAGCATGACTCAATGAGGTTACAAGCCAAGGAGCGCGCACTTACAGAATATCTTCCCGTCGCCAATTTCTCCAGTTCTTGCCTTCTCAATTATTTTTTCGATTACTGCTTCAACCTGGTGGATTTTAAAGAACCGTTACGCAAGAGTAAACTGAGAAAACTCATACAGAATAGACCGCAACAGCATTTTAACAGTGTCACAGAAACTGATAGCGAAAATAGAAAAGGAATAAATGACACCATTCTTTCATAAAAAGGTATAGCAGAGCAAGTTTCTCCTTATCGAAGTATACAACTGTCATATGTAGTAAATAAAGCGACACACCTGCTCTTTGCAGACCACTATTTCCATTTTGACTTTAGCAATAAACGTGTCTTCTGAAAATTCTGACCCTGAACACCCAAAGCCAAAACAAGTGTCAGCAACTCAGCATTGATATCTGAAAGCCGTATGAATCTAGTATTTTTTTTCCCAGCATCAGTAAGAGCCATCATAGCTGATTGATGGTGCAGGAATGAATGCATAATGTTCCAATCCGTGATAGGTCGAAACTGTTGTTAGCTGTTTTTCTCGATCACGCTAAATGTTTGCGCGTCTTTGTATTAAGATAGAAACAGAGTTTAATACAACACGCCTTTGCGGCGCCCTAGGGGGTTAGAAGAACTATACATGGACGCTCAGACCCACCCTAGTGTACTGAAACTGTCGTTAGCTATTACAGACATGAACACTAAAACCATCCAAGAACCATTCCCCTCCCCCAATTTTGCTAGCACATAAATATCCTATCATCATGGAATGAATTGTACTGCAGCCTTAGCATTGAACATTCCATCCAAATTGTATCATACAACAAAACATGGCAGTCAGTGGTCATTCTAGTATCATTTTTGTGTCAACCAGGACTGACCAAAGCATCACTGCGTCCGCGGAACAAGTTCCAGTGCAGTTACTGTAGGCCTGAAACATAAGGGATGCAGAAACTACTAGAATGGAAACCACAGTGAGCGGTAGAGCGAGCTGAGCGAGCCTTTACTTTACCTCCATGGCGCTCCGTTGAGCCTCCCTGCGCCCCAAATCCCCGGACGTCCGACACCGTCACGCCTCTGATCCCCATCTCCAATAAGCCCTGCAGAAGCCAATCCTCAAACCTGTCTGAACTGAACTGAAGAGCTCGCGTACGTCGCGTGCAACTCTAAGAACCCAGCGCCACACTCACCGACGACACGTGCGGCACTCTCCACGGCCTGCATAGACTCCACACGTCTCAGCAATCGGCACGGACCAACTGGATTCATCACTAATGATCGATTTAAATAAGAGGGAAAAATCGTGAAGCGTCCGCACCTGAGGATGGCCTCGACCTTGTAGAACTCCGATTCAGGCAGGTAACCTGAGAAAGAAAGACCGAGCAATCCGCGAGGCGGCGCAATCAGCGGCGAGAAGTTTAAGAAAAGATGCCCAGGTCGGCCGATTTAGGCCACCAGTGAACGGGAAGCGTCAGAATGTATGTAATCTTGATTGAAGGAGGAGACCTGTGTTGGCGGCGCTCTGGGCGGTGACAGGGAGGCGACGAGGGGCCGTGGGGGGTGACTCGGAGCGGCCTCGCGGTGGTCTCCGAGGGGAGGCGGCGGAGGCGGGCGGGGGGGCAAGGGCCGCAGGGTCCACGTGGATTGGCGGATGAGGACACCTGGTGTGGAAACGGCGGCGGCGGAGGTCGCTGGCGACATGGTGTAGTCTTCGGTGGCAGGACGGAGCTCCGCACCGGCGACGGCGAGGTTTGGTGGGGGTGGGGGTGGGGAGTGGTGGGAGCGCCGGACCGTAGTGATTCAGTGTGATTCTGTTCGCTCCCCCAGCCCCCACTTGTCAGTCGGTCAGGTACCCATGACAAGAGTCGATAGGCTTGTCGGCTCCCGGATTGCCGATAGGACCCCTATTTTTTTTTTTGTCTTCGGCTCTATTGACCATTATTAAAAAAATCACACACATTGTATGTTGGCAGTTAAAACTCACATTGTAGAAAAAAAATTATTCTCAATTCTCGATGAGTAATATCAAGTTTTAGCGAAAATATATTCTCAATTTTTTTGAGTGACTTTTGTTAGGGTTCTCAATATAGGCTTTGCTTATCACTCACTGCCCTATTTCTATTCTTGGTTTAAGGGCATGCCCACTTTAGCCATGGCTATTAGGTTCACCTAAAAGTATAGGCTTTGCTCGTAGATTGATCACAATCCTATTTCTTTTCTCCCAACGTATGCTGCAACAAGATACGTCAATTGGTGGTAGGTGAGCTGCTTTTGAGCATGGTCTTGGAAGGCAATGAAATCATGTTTGGGTGCCTTCTCGCCATGATGCTTCCTTGAGCCACTGCCTCCACCTTTTTGTTAGTTGAGGAGAACGCAAGACGAACCATCTAGAGAGCAGCGAAATGGTGGTCTTAACATGCCATGTAGATGGGCAACATGCATAGCAACTAGTAAATTTCGCAGCGCAACAAGTGTTGCCGTTTGATCTGGCACAACAAGGACAAGTGCACTCATGTCTTTTACTTTTGTTCACTTTATAGAAGGCAAGGCTACTAAACGCGTCACAATGCAACAATGTTTGGATACTAGTCACCCATACCCGCCCGGGTTAAATCCATCACCGGCCGGGTTACCCACAAATTTGAGCATGGATCCTGATTTCATTCCATACCCGACCCGATACTACCTTTTACCCGACGGGTAATCCATACCCGCGAATACACCCGAAGTTCATGGGCTATATTATATACGTGACATTATATGGGCCAAATCTTGCTTATATGGGCCAAATTAATGAATAATACACTAGAGTTCGAATATACATATACTCAAATGCTTATATGGGCCAAATTAATGGGACATATGCTTACTTTAAAATTGTAGAGACGGGCTATATATTTGTGCGGGTATTTTCTACCCGCGTGGTATAGCAAACTATGGATACTACACTTCCATACCCGCAAGCCATACCATAGTTTGTATCCACACGTATCCATGGATACCAAATGCACTCCATACCTTTACTTTTGTTCAAAAACCCATCGGGTTTTTTAAAGCGTTGACATCTTTATCCACGGCATACAACACACTCTTGTGTGTCTCCCCGCGTATTGCCTCTTGCTTTTGTCGATGGAGCAGCTTGGACTCTATGTGCCGCGGAGCTACTACTCTCACGCCTTGGAGAACCCAAGCGGACATGTCCTTTGGGGCAGTGACGCTACGGTGTAGGGTTGGGAAGCCCCAACATCTGCGAAGTCTATCAATCTTGATGCAGCGCTAGTTTAGAAGATCCTTAGAATGATTTAAACTTTGGGACGGATGTAATGAGTAAATAGAAGAAATAAATTATTGTTGAGCATATTTCGACTTTTTTTAAAAAATAAACTAAAATAAAAATTGAGCATACATACATCAACCTGTAACAGTGACGGAGATTCCATAGCAGTCAACCGGTTCTAGTACCCTGTCTGCAAAGTGCAAACCCCACGGGCGCCCCTGTCTGCATTTTCTTCTCCCCTCCTTCCCCTTGCCGTCGCGTCCCACTCCCACTCCACTCTCTCTCGCCGTCTCGCGGGGTTTTTCCGTCCCCCGCGTGCGCTCGCTCGCTCGCTCTCTCTCTACGCCTCGCCGCGGCGACGGCTGGGCGACCGCAGCCGCCGCACTACGCCAGGTGCGCAGGTACTCTCCGGACCCATCACCGGGCGCCGGCGACGAGCAGCACCCGCCAGGTACGCCCACCCCCTTCGCGTCCCCTACCTTATGCTATCCGTACTCGAATCCGATCTGATTACAAGCGTAGTATGCATGTCGCAGCATTTCGCCTTCTAGCTTCGATTTCGATTCTCTCTGGCAAAAACTATCGCGGGTGGACATGTTTTTGCCCATGTCGTCGTTTACTGGGTCCGCCGCCCTCCTCCCCCCCACGCTAAAGACCCCTGCTGGGAGACGTTGTCTGATTTTTGATTTCCTGTGTTTCGCAGGGGCGTGCAAGTCTGGAATCCTACCTGATCGGAAAATGGTGAATGTCGACATTCTGCTCCGCACCGTCTGCATGTCTCTGTCTCTGTTTCTTAACTGAGTACCCCATGCTTACTTACTTGTCGCGTCCTTGGGGAATGAATGCAGGTTAAGGTCGAAGACCATGCTGAGGACGACGGCGGCGCCGGGGAGGCTGCTGTGGATCCGCTGCCTGGCTCCGCCGTGCATGCCAGCCTCAAGGCAGAGGTGATGTGCTCCTCGACAGTTAGTTGTTGTATGATGTGGTTTTTGTCGTAGATGCGAGGTTATTGAGACGTGCTTGTAGTCAGGGAACAATGTAAGTTTCTGGAGTTGGGTGCCAGTTGCTAGCTTTGCTCGAGTTATGCGTTGCCGTTTCTAGTAAATGACGATTAGCCGATATAATGTTTGGACATCTTTAAATCTATTCTTTATTTAAACATCTTTAAATCTATTTTTTTATTTGGACATCTTTAACAAGTAGCTTTTAAATGAATCAGACGGTCAGTGGTGATTCAGGGTTCATTTTTTTAGTTTTGCAGAACCAACATATATGATGTCCTAGTGCCAAGCCAAAATGACATAAATGGCTTATTTTATTCCAAATGTGACGCTTCTATGATTTCAGATTGCTGTTTAACACCAATGAAGATTTGATATTTTTTTTTTTTTTTCTTGTTAGTGAATATTTGGATTAACTAGAATGCTAGCTATTAAATTGCAAACATATTTTATTGGTTGACCAGATGGGTAATTTTGGTGCATTGATTCTATTTTTGGTAATGATACTGACATTATGCGCACCTTAGTTGTAGGATGTGGTTTTTGTGGTAGAGGCAATTAGGAAAAACTATTGAGACATGCTCATAGTCAGGGAATGATGTAAATTTCTGCTGTTGAGTGCCAGTTGTTAGATGTGCTCGAGTTATGCTTTGCTGTTTCTAGTATATGAAGTTTAGCCGATACCATGTTTGGGCATCTTTAAATATAGTTTTTGTATGGACCTTTTCTTTTAAAATAAATAGTTCAGACGATCAGTGGTGATTAAGTGTTCATTTTAGTTTTGGAGAACCAACGTATCTGATGTCATAGTGCCAAACCAGAATGGCCTAAATGGCTTATTTTATCCCAAATGTGACGCTTTATGATTTCGCATTGCTATTTAACACCACTGAAGCTGGGATTTTTTGTTTTGTTTTGTGATTAGTGAATATTTTTAAGTTACTAGAATGCTAAGCTATTAAATTGCAAACAGATAGGCATTATATTCCAGAACAGGGTTATTTTGGTGCATTGGTTCTGTTTTGGTAAAGTCAGAATACTGACATTTTGCTCACCATAGGAAGGTCAACCGAAGTTCTTCATCTGGTAAACTAAGATCACAGTTTATTGGAATGGGTTTTTCATCCAAGCTGGTAGACAAGGTTCTCCAGAGACATGGTATGCCTTTTTTTTCTACGACACGTCGATTTTTTTTTTCAATGTGTATAGTGATGTTAAACAATCTCCAAAATCAAAAGCCCTATGAACATTGCCTTGTACTCTATAAATTAATAATTACATATAAATCTCATGCAGGTGATGATGATTCTAACACAATTTTGGAATCTCTTCTGTCCTATTCTGTAAGTGCTTTGCCGATTTCCTTGTCTCTATTCTAGAGTCCATTGTGATCTTCATGATGCTACTTTATCTGTATTAAATTCTCGATAGATAGCTGTCTTTATATCAGAAGAGTGCATGGTGCTTGTATTTTAGATAGCGGAGGTGAACCAATTGTTCTGCATAAGTAGTTACTTTTACATCTCATTCATTAGACAACTCTGCTGCATGAAATAACGCTACAAGTCCAGTTGGATATCATGTCCACTATAACTTTATATATATATATTTTTTTGAAGTTTTCCTACACTTTTTGCTAATTACTACTTAAATTTACATTAAGAACCTTGAAGTAATTGGAATGTTGTTTTACTTAGCTGGAGTTTGTACCCTATGAAGCATCTGATCTATAGATTTTTATGAAGATATTATTTGCATCCTCATGATAACTCAACTCTTTACTGGCTATGTGCATTGGGAAGAGAAATAAGGTATGGGCTTGAAGAATCTCTCATTCCTTTATGTTACAGGACCTTCAACAGTCTGGATCTGAGTCATCGGATTCTTTTGGAAGTTTATTTGATTCTGATAATGAAGAGAACAATTCTTATTTAGAGTCTAGGAAAGGAATCAACCAAGACATCAAGGTGATCTCTTAGCAGAAGATATTAATCATTATTTTACTCATTTAGAATCAGTTGGATCAATCTTAACAAACATCTCACTGTTTTCAGCCAGAGCTTGATTCTTTCTCAGAGAAGTGGTCATTTTTACTTAGAACAATGAAATTTTCACAACAGGAAGTTGATTCGGCCTTCAAGCAACTAGGTACCTACACTTTTTCGCAGTTAACAATTTTTTTATTAACTGTACTGATTGAAATCTTTAAAAAAATGTATTCGATATGGTTTGTTGATTTGATGCTGGCAGCAATAACAGCTGGATAGATTGGCTTCTTTGATCTTATTTCTCCTTCCTAACCTAGGATTCACAGCATCCTTTGTAGACTAGGTGCCTAGCAAACCTACTAACAAATCTTATCCAACTAATCTTTCCTATCTGCTAACCAAAATGAACAAACTAAAAAAATAATCCCTTGTTGCCTAAGCTGCTGCTGCTGAACTGGTGGCCCTATGTCCCTGTCCAGGGCCCCCACTGCCATCACAGTGTTAGACATGCTTGATAAATGGACATGTTCCCAATATGCAATATAGTAATGCTCAGTAATATGCTTAATTCAGGTGATGAAGCGCCATTAGAACAGCTCGTGAACTTCATTGTCAATGCTCAATCAGGATTATCCTCTGGAGGACCGGAAGATGGTGATGCTACAAATGAGGTTTATCCTGTTGCCTGTTTGTTTAATTCAATATAGTTTATGTGTATGGATTACCCCACGACAAACAAAGTGAGCTAGTTATTACAAAAGTCTTCTACATATGGATCTGCATTCTAAAGCAATATTCTTTGTAACATGTATCACTCTGCAACATCTGTTGTGGTGCAAACTGTAGTTTTCTTATTAGTTTGAGGGTAGAATATTGCATACTTCTCAATTCTGAGTTGATGGTTCCAGTTTATACTCTACCATGGTGTTTCTGAAAGGACTATATTTCATACAACCTCCCTGTTCTGCAGTTTCCTTTCATGTTTCCCAAGCAATTTTTTTTTAGGCCTGGCTCAGCGTTGTTAAGGTATAACTGTCAAGCATATTAGTGTAATATCCTAGTTTAGGGTTTCCCTCTCGAGCCTCTCATGTACTCTATATATAGTCCCTATTGGGCCTCTCAGTACCCATTATTTGTAACATGTATCACACCTCTAGGTTTTGTGACCCAACCACCACCTCGTCTTCATTCACCTCGTCTTCATTCAGCATGTCCCACATGTTCTTTTTCTTCTTCATCATCCCGAGTGCTCTTCATTCAGCATGTCATGCAGCAGCATCAAGCTCAGTCCTTCCTCTTCTTCAGCAGCAGCAAGTCATCCCGAGGCAGTTCCAGATGGGCCTTCCAAAAAAAAAAAAAAAAAAAAAGAGATTCTGGCAGCTGTCTCCCCGCCCGTTGGGACTCCTCCCTCGCAGAATCATGCATCATTGATCAATCTTCAGGCCACCGTGGATGCATGAGGCTGCTGGATTTGGGATCTGCCTCTGGATTACTTGCTGCTGCTGAAGCCCACGAGGAAGGGTAACGGCTTGATGCTCCTGCATGATGTGCTGGGACTCCTCCCTCGCAGAATCATGCATCATTGATCAATCTTCAGGCCACCGTGGAAGAATGTGATGAAGACTAAAAAAAAAAATTGTTGATCTACAAAGCTGCCCCGGGAGCTGAGACAATCCTCCGTGGGGGAGCGAGCAAAGACAGAGATGGTGGCTGATGCCTGGATCACAAAATCTAGAGCTGTGGTACCGTGTTAAAAATAATGGGTACTGAATTGATGATGTACTGAGGCCTAATGGGTATTGTACCTGAGAAACACGAGAGAGAAACCCTAGACTAGGAGATTACACTATTACTTTTAACTATTATGCCTTAACAAGTGTCACGTTAACTGAGGCAATTGTTATTGTTATTTTTCTGCTATTTCTCCTTCAGTTGGCTTACATCACCATTCCTTAAGTTGATTACACTAGAAATATTTTCAGTTACTATAGCTGATCAAGAATTTTATGTGTTTTTCCTTGATTTCGGTATTCAATGACTGATATGGATTTTTGATATAGTGAATATGCGTATTATGGTTGCTACTTCTAAAACTTAACCTCAATAATTATAAATTAAAATGGCATTTATTCAGGGAAAGACTGAATTACTGTATGGTGTGATGGAAAAATCACTTAGCTTGCTTCACATGGGCTTTACTGAGGAAGAGGTATCATCAGCTATTGACAATTTTGGTAAGTCAAGGGTTAAAAATTCTTGCTCAATTTTTTAAAATGTTTATAATGGTGCTTGTATACTCTTCCAGACCAGAGAGCAACTGTTCAGGAGCTGGCTGACTCAATTTTGGCAAGGCGAATAGCCAATAGCATTGAGCATAAAGAGGTAACTGACTAGCATTTTATTCTTTCTGCTGTAGGCTTGTAATAGCCATGATAAAATCATCTCATGTAGAGAATCTTGTCATAGCATGGTGCAGAATCGGCAGTTACCTTCCATATTCAAATGATATTTTTATGGTATTGGTTCTATGTTCCCTGATGTTTTCCTAGATTGTAGCTTGATTTGTTATAGCATGTATCTTTGTAACAACTCATTTCCATGGTCAATGAAACATTGCTCTTAAAGCAGCTCGTTATAGCTATTGCAATTTGTAACATTCTCTCAAACAGATGCTTTGTGTTCTGATTTTGGCTTCTTATGCTTCTATGTAGGTAAAAATTGAATCTGACTTTCTAGGTGAGGCAGGAACTGATTATTCTTCATACCAGCCCTCATACTCTGCTGCCATAACAGACGATGACAGCAACAGTACACGGGTTAAAAGGGCTAAGCATATATTTATAGATGACATAGGTGCCTCCAGTAGTCACTCTAGCAATCCATGGTCTATGGGGCACTGTGCAGGGACAAATGATATGCCTGTTAAGGAAGAACTTGAGGCAATGACACCAGGTCGCCGTGCAAATGTACAAGGTGACCTTGCTAAACCTCCATTTTTCTTGTATGGAAATGTGGTAGAGATCTCAAAAGGCACATGGCATCAACTCAAACAATTCTTATACAATGTGGAGCCTGAGTTTGTGAACACTCAGTCTTTCTCTGCTCTAACTCGAAAGGAAGGTTATATTCACAATCTTCCATTGGAGAAAAGATGTGTCGTCGTTCCAAAGTCTCCAATGACTATTGAAGAAGCACTTCCATTCACCAAACAGTGGTGGCCTTCATGGGATACAAGGAAACATATCAGTGTTGTTACTACAGAGGTGGTAGGGATTGAGCAAACATGTGAAAGATTGGAGAGTATGGTTAGAGAGTCGAGAGGAGTGCTTTCCGAGGGAAACCGGATGCAGATTATACATCAGTGCAAGGGTTCAAATCTTATTTGGGTTGGCCGGAACAAGTTAGGCCCTTTAGAGCCTCGTCAAGTGGAAAGGATACTAGGATACCCGCATAACCACACAAATCTGTTTGAATTGAATCAATCTGATAGATTTGCTGCCATGAAATATGCATTTCAGACTGATACATTGTCATATTTTTTATCAGTGCTGAAAGGCGTGTATTCAGATGGAATAAGAGTGCTATCCATCTATAGTGGCATTGGAGGTGCAGAAGTAACACTTCATCGTTTAGGGATTCCTTTAAAATGTGTAATATCTGTTGAAGAATCTGAGGTGAATAGGAAAATTCTAAGAAGGTGGTGGTCGAAAACTGAACAAACTGGAGTGCTAAGGCAGCATGCAGGAATCTCGAAGCTCAAAACAGATGTGATTGAAGATTTGGTGAAAGAGTTTGGTGGTTTTGATCTGATTATCGGTGGGAATTATACTTCTTGCAGAGGCGGTACTACAGTAAATACAACAATGGGCATGGATTCGAACCGCTTCTTTGAATATACCCGTGTTGTTCAAAGAGTAAGGGCTGCAGTTGGACTTAGCTGATGAGTTCATCTTTGATGAGAATCACAGATCTTCATAAAGCTAGACTGTAGGGAGGATGTACAATCATCTTATGTGTAAATGTAGAATGCTGCTAGTAAACTTTGACAAGAGGATGGTATAAGTAAACTTGACAAGTCTTAGGACTTGATTATCGCAAGGAATTGACTTACTCTTGTTTGAGTTTGTTGGTCACTTCTAATCTTTGATAATTATTCTGTGTTACTCCTTTCAAAGTTGTTTTGTGCAATGGGTTAGAATCTATCAACCTCCTGTTTGTTTCTCCTCAGTATATGAAATTTCTCAAAACAAATTTTTGTTATGTTCCCTTTTTCTTGGGTAAAAAGAAGATTTCATTCAACTCAATACACAAATTTCATGCAAGATATGAAGTTAATCCCAGGTTACCGTTGCCTCTTGTAATGCAATCTGTGTGTGGCCTATGTGATTAGAGGAATAGATGCAGTGGCTGGTGAGTTCTTAATGATGTTTGTTTATCTTCTTTACTGCCAGACAATGTGCAATAATGTTTGTTTATCTTCTATTGCTTTCTAAATTCTAACCTGAATTTATTTCCTGTGTTGAGAGCTGTGAAGTCTGCTAGCACTGGCCATTTGGCCTTTAGTCATCAGTGTGGCATGTTGCGATTGATGGGTTGTTGCAGCAACCTGTGCCTTCAGCCAAGAGAACATTGTTTTTCTCTCCAGCTTTTGTTTTGATGAAAATTTCCAAGGTGATCTGAGATTGTGTATTATGTGTGAATATTCCTAGCCCAGCCAATTGGATGGGGCCATTTGGCTGTAGCACCTGTGTTACCATGGCATTTTGGTCCTGGGTGAAGACTGAAGAGGCAACTGGTTCAGCATGTGGGTTAATCCTGATTTTCATGCCTGTACCTGTGAGCTCCTGCTGTGTAGTTTGTAGAGTACCCGTCGCAGCTGTATGCAGATCAACTTGCTCACCATCTACAGAAGGATTTCTACCTTGTACAGTTGCTTCCGCTGCATATATGCATGAACTTGCTAACATCTATTTTGTCTCCAAATCTTGGATTAAATGAGTCTTTTTTTATAAGAAACAAACTTAATAGATTAGCAGCAAGAAACTGCTATGTGGGTTAAAATAGCCCACAAGTACATCATCAAGAGCGTCCCTGAAAGGACATCCTTACCCTTAAGGTCGCCAACTAATATTTTCCATGTTAAAGAGGAAGTGTTCTTTTAGCTAATCTTATTGAGGCCTTTGTGCTGTGCTAGCCCAGTCTAATGCAGGAGATCATTGAAAACCACCATACGGACACCTACCCAGTCAATAACATGTGTTGCACCTGAGTCAGTGCCAATGAGCCATTGTGGCAAATGTGTTGCTATTCAGTACATAAAATGTGAGGTATTGTACTACACTAACCTGGATACTAATTCGGTCTGATAACTGAATGTTTTGTTGGTCACTAATAAATTTGCTGGTACTTGTCTTTATTATTTCCTTCTTTTTTTTCTCTTTTTTCAATGTCATACTGAATATGATGACATATACTAGTATCCAAACTTTTGCTTTGAATGTTACCAGAACTATATACCAAATAAAAAAATTGCAAATATTGCTTAAGTATCCACAGGATGCGAGGAGCACAAATGAATGAATAGCCTGAATCCATAAACAAATGTTGGACTGAACATCGTCATACAAAGGGTACATCCTTGCATGGCGATAGTACAAATCAGGCAAACTGAATTCAGCGACTCAGCGCAAACCGATACATGTACTCAGGGGCATGCAGCAACACTCATCTACTTACAGAAGCGCAGAGGATTTGTTACATCGACATCTTTTCATCTTTTTGGGGGGGTGGTAAGGGGAGTGATAACCTCGGACAAAAAATAATCACACATATTGCCTATCTTATACCACAGCTGGCAACGTAGATCTCCGCCAGTTTCTAACAGACATTAATTTGGTCCTCAACTAATCTTCAAGCCATCCTCTCAGCCAGAGATCACCACCCTACGAAGGCACATTGCTTCCGTGCATGCTCAGGGATCAACTTCACCAAGAAATCCATTGGCACACTCTTCAGCTCTGTTCCGATAACACCAGAGTAGCAACAAAGTATCAGCCGATGAGTTGTTTTGAGGTTTTTTTATCAGCACAAGGGAAGTCTGTAGAGCCGGCTTACCATGGGGCTTAAAATTGAAGAGAGGCGGAAGAAAGCGGCCATTTGGTAAGCGGGTGTTTGGATCCCGAAGTTCATCAAAGAATGGATGGATCAACGCTTCCAACTGTAGTGAGTAACCAACTTGCAATGTAAATGACAATAGCCAAGACTTTTGATTTTGTGAAGAAGTGTTTATATCACATTGTTATAACAGATAGGAAAGTAACTTGTGCTAAATAATACTTAACGCAGTGAAAGGAAAAAAAACTGATAACAGGATATGCCAATGCCTCTTGTTTGCTCAAACAATGAAGTTACACTTACAGCAGTGGACCGAAGTTTTGGCGAGTACTGCAGAAGCCTGGACACGAGATCTACTGCTTCAGCAGGCATCCTTTTATGGAAGATCTAGTACAAAAGGACAGCAATGGAAGATGTCAACCTTGGTGGAGGTTAGGGATATGAAGATTGGCCACACAATCCAAAACAGCGTTCCTACCTTATGCCACGGGTGAGCTTTGATTTGCGGGAATTTAAACTCAGTATAATTTGGATTCATGCACTTAATTTCTTCACGTGTGGGTGTGCCCAGAACCTGAGAGAGAATGAGATCAGATTGGTGGAAAAGCAACGATACACAGGAGCTTAATTGGGATGAAGATAGTAGTTTACCTTGATGATTTCAACAAGCTGATCAACACCACTTTCTCCAGGGAATAGAGGCTGTGAAAAAGAACAATCAGATTGTAGGCAGAGATAAGTGGTAGTTCACTCATGGCCCATGTACATCGAGTGAACCTTACCTGCCCTAGAAGCAGCTCAGCGAGTACACAGCCAGCTGACCAAACATCAATGGCTGTTGTATATTCAGTGGCACCAAATATGAGCTCTGGAGCTCTGTAGTACCTAGAACAGATGTAAGAAATGTTTGGTTCTCCTTTTACCTAAAACAGGACAAAATAATTAGGCACACAATAAGGACGAAGATTCAGTGAATTTTAGTTGCTTATGACCATACCAGAACTTTTGCACTGCCAAAGTCACACAGTTTTAGCTGATGGGTATGAGGATTAACCTGTTGCAGAAATAAAATTGCATCAAACCATCTGAAGCTGCACCTATAACTTAACTGAAGATGAATTTCTCCTGTACCGTACTCAAACAGATAGAGATTGTTACTATACCAGGAGATTTTGCGGCTTAATGTCCCTGTGGCACACTCCAATGCTGTTATGAATGTATGCCAAAGCTCTACAAATCTGTGAATCACAAGGTTTTAAATGTTAATACTATCATGCGGTTATACTGAATCTGTCAAGAACTCCCAACAGAGTAAGCTTTACCTGATACATATAAAGTTTTGCATAAATCAAAGGCATCCGCTGGTTCATCTTGTTATAATGTTTAATGACACGATGAGCAGTCTCCGGCACATACTCAAGCACCAAATTGAGGTAAAGCTCCTCTTTCTCAGTCTTTGAGAAAAAACAGTGCTTTAGAGCCACCACATTTGGGTGGTCAAGCACTCGCATTGTTTGCAGCTCACGGTTCTTGTATCTCTTGTCTTGAAGAACCTTTTTTATAGCTACAGTCTCACCAGTTTCCAAACACTTGGCCTGTACAAGATCAATTTAGAAAAAAATGGGGAACAGGCTATTAGTCAATAACTAATTGTAATACTAAAATAAAAACTGGACAAGTTGATACTGATTTGTACAGTAACAGACCTGGAAAACTGTTCCGAAGGACCCATGGCCTACCACCCTCTCAGCCATGTAACTAATAGTCTGTGGTGCACATATATAGACATCAGTAAACAAAAAGAAAGGGATCTTCAGTTCTCTATACCATGTTTTTTTTTTTTTTTTTTTTGGGTGGGTGGGGGTTAAAATACCTGCTTTGCCTGCCCATTTCTCCCATCAATGCTGGTAACTATGATATGACCAGGCTCCGCCCCATTGCCATTGACTACGATATCTTCAACGTCCTGCATTGTTTCCAAAAACCAAACTGAGCACCCACCAGAGAGCAATAATTGATGAAACATTTGGAGGGAGATGAGATACCTTATCATCCCTTATGCTCATATTGCCCAACTCGTTAGGAAGTCGATCTGCGTAAAACACTAGAACTTGTGCCATTCTGAAATCCCAAAGAAGAAGAAGAGCGAGCCACACCCACCGAGGCCATGCTGCGACAGAGCTATACAATTTGCAGCACAAACTACTGCCCAAGCCTCCAAAGGACTTCCCTAAAGGTGTGATGCACTTGATTCGCCTGCAAAGATCATGATCATGGGAGATCAGAAAACACGGCATGACCGGGGATGCTCATCTCAAGAAATTTGTGTTTCAGTGAAACAAAATGTTTGTTTGTTCAAAAAGCACATTCACTTCAGGACATGTTGTCGTGATGCTAGATTAGATAGGTTTGGGAGACTTGACAAGGACAGACCATCATCCCCTTCCAAATCGGGAAGTCTCTTGACCCTAGCATGATCAATTGGAAACTCTGTTCGTCCAGACTTTACACAGTTCCCCAGAGCAATTCAGCTCTGATCATAAATGAACAAGATATCCTCCCAGCAGAGTGAATAAAATAAAATCTGGCATACGTACGTCTGCATAGATAATAAATCACCACAAAAAATAAGGAAGAACGTTGTCGATGCATGTCACCAAATCCGCGCCAAAACTGCCACCTTTCCCCACCAATCCATCTCCATTTATTTATTTTCATTTCTTTCACGTTGGCAGAGAACGAGGAAAATCAACACGAACAAGAGGAAGAAACCATGGAAGCCAAAACTACCGCTGTTGGCAAAATCACAAGCAAAAACGATATATAAAAAGAAAAGAAACAAGACGCCTCTGGGCTCTGGCGTGTCGTCCCAAATCGAGCGAATCGGACGCCAAGAACGGCGAAAGCGCGCGCCTACCCCGCCCCGCCACCGCCTCTCGATCTCACGAATCACCAGCGCGACGGAAGGCACCGCTGCGGAATCAAACGCCCGCCGCCCGCCCGCCCGCCCGCTCCTCAATCGCCGGATCCAAGAGACACAGACGGCCAGACGCGAGCTACACGAAGAGAAGGATTACCGGATCTTTCGCGGCGCGCGGATCGGCGGCGCAGTAGGGCCCCGGCGGGGTGGGAGTGCGTCGGAGCCGGAGCCGGGAAGGAAGCTTCTCCCCTCCTCTCCCTCCAACTCCGGCGCGGGGAGGGAGGATCGAAGAAGAGAGGGGGAGGAATGGAGGAAGGCGACGCCGGGGAGGGAAAGACAAGTTATAGCGCACAAGAAAATTGCAGGGCAGCCATAAATTTCCATTATTAAATATGATTATTTTTAATTAATTGGAGCGGAAAAAGATGGAGTTTCTACTGATTTATTATTATCTTGTCTGTTTGACCGTTGAACAGGTTCGGTCCAGCGGCGCCATTACACTACATTCATCCTCCTCTCCATTTATTTATTTATTTATTCTGGCTGGCTTTTTTTTTCTTTTTAACATTAATTAATTACTAACACTTTTCTCTTATATTAATTATGAACTTGATTCCACAAAAGTTAAATGTTGTTGTAATAGTTTGTTTTATCTAAAATTATAGGTTGTCAACATTTATAGCACCAAATATATATTATAATAATAGTTCTACAATTAATTTATTTTAAATTGTAAGCCTACATTTAAGTATATAGTCCCTTCGTCCCAAAAAAAAATGTTTTTGGGTGTTCATGTCGTAAGTTTAATTTGATTTATATAAAATATGTAAGATATCTGTATCTTCAAACAAATTTGTTAAAAAAAACTAGCTATATTCAAAGATCGTTCCGATAACACTAATAAAATATTTTAATATATATTTAGTCAAAGTTAATCTCCGAAAGCGAAAACGACTTTTTATGGAACGGAGGGAGTAGGTACCTACAATGCCGAATAACTTGTGGTAGATGAAGGAGTAACACAAATTGTTATCTTTTAGTAAATTTGACCGAATTTAGAATAGTTCTGTTTTACAATAAAAGTAAACTAATGTCAAGTTTCCTTTGACGGAGGTAATAATAACTTTGCCTGGTCTTTTAGAAAAGAACAATTTAGATACATTTTTGTTTTTATTGTGCAATTATTGGGCGTCCAGCCCCTCCAATCTAGTAAGCGAGGAGATTATTCTGTATCCATCAATCTTTATATCTAGAAAAAAAAAATAGAGTATAGTATTTATGCTCCTTTTGATGATATATCCTCTATAAGTCCCATCTTGTATAACAACGTAAATTAAAAGCATTTTTAAGATACTCCCTCACGTATTACTATTAGAGGGGCGTTTTGAAAAAAGTTTAGGTAAATATTGAATAAGTTTTAAGTCATTGAGTTTTGAAATGTGAAAAACATATTAATAGATTTGCCTTGAAAATTACTATTTTATAGGAAAGAGAAGTCAAATTTAAGTTGTGTTTTGGAGGCCGTTAATCATTTGTTCTAAAGAGCTTATAATAATGATACGGAGGGGGAGTATGTATGTATGTATGTATGTATGTATGTATGTATTTTCATGAAACGGGTAGTATATTTTGTATGTCGAAGTCACATACATACTACATGATTGAGGAGTCAGGGCAGGGGTTTGAAGTTGAAGCTGGTCAAGTGAAGAAGAAACCAAATGATTGGGGTCCCGGCACAGGCTGTCATGGTCGGGGCATGGGCATGCACCCCACTCTGCCTCCTCTTCTTGACAGCAGCTCAGCTCAAAGACAACAAACAAAAACAAAGCAAATCCATTAGATACTGCTAATCCAGAGATTTTAAAAAAAAGGCATTCTTCCATGCATTGTAGCTTAGCCATCAATCAAATACTGCCTGTGTATAGCTAGGTAGGCCGGCCACCAAACTCATCACTAATAATCAGAAAAATCTTGAAACAACCTTTTGGCTCTCTACTTTTCCTTTTCTATTAGTTTATTTGGACCTTGAAATCTTATATCGTGTTTGTGTTGTAAAGCTACCCTGCGAGTGCATCTACTCATTGATGCTTGGCGATCATGGCTGCTGTCGAGGAAAAGGTTTGGATATTTTAGTCCTGCATACACTTTCTCTCGATCATGGCACCTTTGCTTGTGTTCATAAACCTTTTGTTCACAAAATGAGCTAGTTGCTGGTCGCCCATGCTCTTCAGTTATAAAATGTCAGACCATGTTGGGATCCCATGAGTTAATATACAGCGAGCTGTTAAAATTAACTCTAGTGATCAAATACCATTGCTAATAATCCAACTAAGAATATTTTTAAATGCACCATTTAGCTAATCAAAAGATATTACGGCTGTTTGGTTCTAGGGGAACTAGAGACTAAGAGCATGTTTGGTTCTAGGAACTAAAAGACAGAACAAAGACCAAAACACCCCTAACATGATAAGAAGGAGTTTGGGGACAAGCAAAGTTGATCCATTAGTCCTAATTAGCACCTCTCAAAAGGCTAGTAATTTAGGGACTAAATAGGACTAAAATTTAGATCATTAGTACTCTTGTTTAGTAATTTAAGGACTAAATTAATGAGACTAAAATTTAGTCTCTAATCCCCACTATACAAACGGGGTCCTAGCTTGTGTTTACTACTAACTACATTAGTTAGAGGATCCAAACGGGCTCAGCTTATAGGTTTTCTTCTAAAATAGCTTCCACTACTAGATAACGATTTTCCGTGGGCGGACTTTTTTGGATTTTTTAGTGGCGGTTTTTTACGTCCGCCACCAATGGAAGGTCACGGAAAATCCACGATTTTCCGCGGGCGGTTTTGGTGCCCGCCACCGTAAATAGAATAAAAAATAAAAGAAAAGAAAAAAATTGAATCTAAAACCCTAACGGGCCCGGCGACCTAGATCCGGGCGCCAGGCCATTAGGGTTTCACCGCCGCCCGCGACTCCGACGCCGGATCCGCCGCCCACCGCCGCCCGTCATGGCCCGAGCCGCCCGCGGCCGGATCCGCCCGGGCCGCGTGCTCCCACGCCGGATCCGCATGCCCCTCGCCGCCCGCCGGAGGAGCGAATCCCCTTCTTTGCCGCCCGGTCCGGCCGGGAGGAGACGTGGGATAGAGAGGCGCCCGCGCTTCGCCGCCGTCGTGTGCCCCCTTTGGGCCGGAGGTGGGGGGGGAGAGGGCGCGCGGCGTGGCCAGCCGGCGCCCGCCGGTCCTCCGCGGCCGTGGCCGTCATGGACGCCAGCGTCATCGCCGGGAGGTGTCGCCGCCGCGTGGCCTCCGGAAGCGCCTCGCGGCGTGGACGCGCCGTCGCGACGCCATGGATGCCTCGCCTGGAGGGAGCATAGGATAGGGCGGGGAGGGAGCGGAGGACAGGGCCGGGAGGAGAGGAGGAGGGGGGGTTGTGAATGTGTGGAGGATAAGGACGGGAGGAGAGAGGAGCGGATGTGTGAATGTGTGGAGTTGAGTTAAAACCCTAGACACCGGTATATATATGAGGCTTCCTCGAAATGGGCCTTTTGGGGGTGGGGTTGGGCCTGATTTTTCCGTGGCGGGCCAGTTATAAAAACCGCCACGGTTAATCAAAAAATAAGCATCACGGTTAATCGTGCTATTAACCGTGGCGCGTTTTATCAAATGTCCGTCCACGAAAAATAAAATCCAAACATCACGCAAAATCAATCATGTAGTAGTGTTCGCTAGTAGAAAAACTATTAGCCGGGTTCATTCAGATAGCCTTGATCATATCCCTGCTTGATAAATGCAAGAAAATCTCGAAGGTTACTATATTTTAAGCAAGCATCACCGCGCGCGACACGTCCCGTGCCGTCCACTTCTGCCTCGCGTACATATACATACACATCAGGTATGAATACGATTCGCGTCGTCTGTATTATACTATATATAGGTACATATACGTGGATGCATGATACGGTGTCCGACAGAGTTAAACAACCTCATGATATTTTTTCTACGTTGTATATGTTTATGTATACTACTGTCTTTCCGTACTAATTGATCATCATCGCCGATTAATAATAATCTCGATCTCAATCGATAAAACCAGCACGGATCGATTCTTCTACTGATGATGCCAGCGTAACTAACTGTCAATCACGCAGCACTAAACTAGTACTGAACATGGTCTGGTCTGATCTTAAATTGTTAATATAAATCCCTGGCCGAAGAGGCTGTAAATTTAAAATTTGGAAACGAATCAGCAAGCACGTAGGAGAGGGCAGGCAGGAGACCAGGACCCGGGCCGACGTGGACAGTGTAGCAGCAGCTGTTCGTCACCGGCGGCCGCTCTCGGCCGGCACACACGGCGGCCGGTGGACCGGATCAAAGAATCCATTCATTCAGAAATCAGAACACGGCAGAGAGTATTAGGTTATCATTAGTATATATTAGTACAAACAACAATTTGACTGGGAACTGACAACTTAGTGAAATGCCTAGCTGCTATTGTTTTTGTTTTTCATACTGGCCTGGCAAGCATGCAGTAGTACGTGCTCAAATAAAGTTTGAAGTCGTTTGAAAAGAGCATGCTGGCATGGAGTAGATTTCAAGTTTTCAACTGATCGAGATTTTCAGCATGCAATGCAGCTGGGCCAAAGCGTTGGTTTAATTCGTCAGCTGCATCAACAGTTGGTATGTGGGGGACAAAATGAAAGACCCGGCCGCGTTTTATGACCTACGTACAGGTACAGCAGACTGCAGCGATCGACGATGCTGACATCTCGTTGGTACGAGATTTATAACGCATCCATCCATCTCTGTTGGTACATGGACCGTCTTCTAATTGAACCAATCAAGCAACTTGAAGTATCCTCAACCACTTGATGGATTTAATTTGTTCCACGTTCATTTCCAGCTTAATTATCTTCAGTAAACCGGCTTCAAATCCAGCGAGTTCAACTAATTTGGGACAACAGACGACGAGCCTGTGGCCTGTGTGGTGCCATCTCCTCGTACACTGTCCATGCATTGATCAGTTTGAGAATTTGGAAGGTCCTCACGGTAGTTAAAGGTGGAAGACTAATCTAATTTGGATTTTAGCAAATGAACTAGAAATTCAAATTTTGGTGGAGGGCCATCTCTTTCTAGTTTATTTTTTGAACTAGATGGTATCCATTGGACATCCATGCACATCCAACTTCCACCTATTGGTAGTCCGGGACAAAGCCAAAACTATCATAATTTCCTTCGGTCGAGGTGCGGTGGCGAACACAAGGGTAAATCCCTCCAGCTCTTCCCTACCCACATAGTCGTGGATGAGCGCCGTTCTTTGCAAAGTGGCGGCACTCGAGATAGGTGGTCTTGGGCAAGCTGCCTTGTGCGTCGGGAGCAGGAGCCTGGTGAGCCGTCCCCGCGGAGACATGGGCAAACAGGTTTCTTGCCTTCTAGGGCTTGTCTAGCTGTGTCCTTGAGGGATGCCATGGTGGGCCACCTATCGCCGCCACCACCCCGGCCGCCATTGCTTTGGGACTCATGCCACCTGCTCCATGTACTACCTTTTCAAAGTACGATACAACGGAGACGCTCACAATGTATGTACACTTTACCTCTGTGAACATATGTGTCGCAAAACCCTATCTCTATGGGCACCTCAAAAAGACTGGTCCGATAGATCTAGAAATTTCTCAAGTCACCATTAGTGCCTTATTTGTCGACGGGAATGTCGTTTACTTACTTACTCCCTTCGTCCCATAAACAATGTCGTTTTAGATTTTTCATACATCATGTTTGATCATCTATCTTATTCAAAAAAAAAATTTATAAATATCATTTATTTTTAATGACTTATTTATCATTAGAGATACTTTGATACTAATTTGTTGATTTTACAATTGACACAAAAAATTTGAATAAGACGGCGGTTAAATACAATGTTTGAAAGTAAAAAATGACACTCTTTTTAGAACGGAGGGAGTAAAGCATAACGTTGGAAAATCCCGGATTAAATTTAGGAAAATGCGAGCTAATGGAGATCGAAGGGAGGGAAAGGGGTGGTTGTCTCGGCTGGCTGGGTTAGCCGACCCGCCATATAAACGCTTGTCGTCACTAGCTAAAACCCAAGAGCACATGCACGACAGTTTCCTCCGTCGCTTGCACTCAGTGGCAGTTCCAGGATGGATGATAAGGGGCTGAAACAACGGAGATATTGATTTTCATGAAGATTTAATGGTGATTTGAGACTTTTGCTACAGTGATTAGTGAAGAAACTAAGGTCCTTGGGGGGAGGGGGCTGGAGCCCCCTTAGATCCGCCCACTGCTTGCTCTTGCCACCTTGGATCATCCAACTAAAGCAAGCACCGACAACAACATGGACCAGACTAATCGAGCATGAGCAGAAAAGACTACGTCGAGGCGTACACGACAGGCGCGGGCCAGCTGGACGTCACAAGGGCCACGGACCCCGACCGGTGTATGACATTGACATCGAGCATATGTCACTCGATCCGCCAAATGTTTGACCAAGATACTACGTGCTCCATTGCTCGTAACACAAGCTAGACTTGTGACCAAAGAATCACAATACAATTATTTCAAGCTCAATTATCCAACAAAGTGATGGTGCAAGGACCATTCAGCGTGGTACAGAATTGCGACCAATGTTGGTCCGGCAGAGACATAGGGCCACTTGTCTACGATCCGACCGGACTCGTGCACAGTTCTGATCTTCCCCGAAACGCTAACCTTCTCTCGGACCCGGTGACAAAAATTCCTTCTTGGTCACGGTGAATAGCAAGGGCTACCCCGAGACACAAGGCTCTATTATAGAAGCTCTATCACTTGGGTTTTACGCAAAAGCACGGTGTCGCGGCCCAATGATAGCGCTTTTCGGTCTTCCTCTTCGAGGCCGGTCCAAAGAAGTGGTGGTGGCTCTAGTCAATTCGGATCTAGGTGTGTGACATGTTTAGTTACTGTTTCATTAGCCACAAATAGGGTAGAGCGGGGGGGGGGCGGGGGGGTTGTGCCCCTGGGTGGGCAGGGATTCGGGGAACCCGGACTTTGGGGCAAACATTGCAAGGGAAGAAATTACATCAAGCGAATCGTCACGCCAAACAAAAACGAAGAACAATTGATTGTCTTGGGATTCGTCACATCCACGGCGCTACAAACTATTCTTCTTCTTCTTCTTCCCTTCTAGCGCGCCCGTTCCATCCCGCGTCACGTGAGTCCTTATCTGGCACGAGGGGTGGGCGCGCGGCCTCGCCGCGCCGGGCGGGAAGGCGGCCACTCGCCGGGTAGGGCGACCCGCGGGGCATGGCGGGTGGGGCGGCCACGCGATCTCGTGGGGGGCAGGCAGGCACGGGCATGGCGGCTAGGCGGCGACACGACCTCAGGGGCGGCGGGCGTGGGATGGCAGGCGGGCCGCCACGCGACCTCGCCGGGGGGCGGGCGGGGCGAACCAGCGGCGGGGGGCGCGGCACTACCTCGTCGGGGCGGGGACGGCGTGGGCATGGAGGCTGGCGGCTCGCGACCTCCCGGCCCAGGGCAGGGCGAGGGGAGCGAGCACGGCGGCTAGGGCGCCACGCGACCTCGCCGGTCGGGGGGGCGGGAGCAAGCCGGGACGGTGGGGCGGGCACTACCGCCGCCCGGGGCGCGGGACTGGTGGCGGGGCGACCTCACCGAGGCGGGTGGGTGGGGGGGGAGGGCGGGACGGTCACAAGGAAGAAGAGCACCCCAACTCCGGGAGATTTGGATTTGGTGGAGCACCTCTTGAGGTACTCCGCGAAATCCATGGATTTGGGGCTTGCTCCACCATTTTTGAGCAGATTCTCGGTGGAGTTGCTAGAGCTAGAACCGTTTGGCTAGAAAAATACGGAGCGGAGCTAGTTTTTTGGATCTGGAGCTGCATGGAGCTATGCCAAACACGCCCGAAGTTTCGAGCTAATAGTCAGCTCATACTATATTGAGGTTGTCCTAATCCAACATAACCCAATCCCCTATTTTATGGAGGTCTGTAAATCTACTCCTTCAGTCCCATCTTTCAACGTGTGTATGGAGCAATATGCTTCTTTTAGATAAAATCCGCCCCCTAACATACACGCCAACTCACTTCCACACATCGGTTTTTCCTCTCAACTCTCCCATGGGCCATAGCGTTGTTGACCTATTCCTCTCCCTCGATGCGGCTCCCCTAGCAAAGCCCCTACCTTGGCTAGGGCACAACCCCCATACTTGACCTATGGATCAACCCCCATACTTGACCTATGGATCAACCCCGCTAGGGCTTGCTCCGCATACATGACCTCTCTAAGCCATCTCTAGTGCCCCTCCATTCCCTATCCTCTCCTCTGTTTCCATAGCTTAGTCGATTGAAACGATGATGCCTCTATCATCTCTTATGCTCTTCCCTCTCTTCTCTTTTGTTCTCATAGCTCAGTCAATTGGAACAATCGATCGGTGCTCCCCCCTCCCCCCCTCTCCTCTTCTCTGTACCCATAGATAAGTTGATTGGATGGCTTTGTTGTTTTTGGTGCTCCTCCCTCTCCTCTCTTCCGTTTCCATAGCTCAGACCATTCCCTCTCCCTATCCCTGCTCTCGTAGCTCAGTTGATGGAAACGACGATGGATATGACTAAATATTGAGTGTATCCCATATGTTAGTGTCTACAGGAGTAGATTTAGGGTCCCAAATTAGGGCTCTTATTAAAATATATGCAAAGAAAAAATAGTGGGTAGAAAAGAACTCTTATAAATTAAAATAGAAATCCTTTTTTGAAACTAATTAATATTGAAATCCTAATTTATGGGCTTCCGTTGGAGTTGCTTAGCTGCAGTGAACAAAAGCGAAAGGTGTGCAATGCAATCGCTAGTAAAACAAACCATCTTTGAACACCGGAAGCGATGTCGATGATAAGTAAAGAGGGTGGCCTGAGTTTTTAGTCAATTTGTGACTTTGATAAACAAGCGTATCCCACAAAGGATATTGTGTTTATGATTTTTTATCATTAGTATGATTTGTTTATCAAATGTATTTATTCTGTCCAAAGAAAAACCACTCCAGATTACTATACTAGTAGCTACCAGCATCTTAGGTAGTTATACTTTCACATCAAAAATACACGACAGTTGACAAAGGGAACCATGCGTTGAACTTTTGGTGTGTCTCTATTTTCTCAAAGCTGCTCTTAATGGATTAGGTTGTTGAGGAGTTATCAAGTATAATCTGAAAGGGATGGGCTTGACCTAAGAATGCTCGATTAATAAGCAGTTAAACTAGCTAGTAGCATATACATTAATCTCAAAAAAAAAAAAAAAAAAAAGCTAGTAGCATATACATGACATATATGATGTTAAAGATAAATATAAATATTAAAAAACAGAAAAAAATAAAGAATCTTCCAAAATATACAGGAGTAGACTAGAATTTTTTTTTAGGAAGGCTTTCATGTAGACTAGATTTTTTTTAGCTAGTATAAAGTATACTTGTACCCTTTAAAATATTATCCATGTGCACATGTACTTCAATTTTATTCTACAGAGCTTTTTTTTTAGAATCTTTTATTCTAGAGAGCTGAGCACAGGTACTAAACTTTTTCGTGGGCCAATTGTGGACATTTGGGCTGGACTAGGCCTAGCACGGCGGTTTGTTGCCCCTTTTATGTTGTTGTTCTTATCCACTATTGTATAATCAATCCCGTTGAATTGGAGCCGGCCGTCCACACTAATCCATCCCATTTGCAGTGTCATTTTCGTCAGGGTTGTTAAATTGCGTTGTCAGATGATGTCCATTAGAGATTTTGCCTGAGTTGCTGTCAGGCAAGTTCATTGGATCAAGGAGATGAGCTTGTACAAGGAGGAAACCGGTGTGATGCATGCGCCTTTGATGCAGTCCATAATAGAACTGACTTAAATTTTCTTATGGCTTAACAGTAATGTCTGAATAAAGAACACAACAGAGGGCCCAAACAATAATAGTAGTACTAGTTCAGGAACCAAATGATTAATTCCTGCATGGTTTAGCAATTAGCATCATATATATTATTATGTCAAAAAAAAAAAAAAAACAGCTAGGCTTGTTACAGGTTACAGTGCTACAGAAGTAAAAGAAAAAAAAACAGATTGTTTTACAAAATAAAAGTAAACCTATAATCATTTTTCCTATCCAGTTACCTACTCAATAATCATGCACTCAAACCACAATCCAGGCAGAATATCGTAGAACCTTCCTCTGTGCATAAAGATAAGCATCTAGAAGCTTCTTCTTGAATTTGTGATCACAAACAATTGGTGACAGATTACCAGGCATCTCCAATCGCCGGGCAAAATTGATAAGATTAGCAGGACTATATTGAATAGCACAGCTGATGCTTTAGTAAGTGCACTGAACTTATCTCTACCCTTTGCTAGGGTACTTGCAGCTTCTTGCTGCTAATATTATGTTGTTTGTTGTAATTTTTTTGACAAATTGCTAGAAGGGAAAAAATCATGCAATCCACAGGCTGGAGAGGAGGAAGTAGTGCCACGTCGCCTATTTTTTTTTTCCTTTTTGCACAAAATGGCCAGAAAAAAAAGAAAACAGTTGTGATGGTGATGACGACACAATTGTGCTTGGCGATCTTTCTCAACTAACGCTGTAGTCATTAAAAGGAAGGAGCTGCAAAAGAGGGAAAGCGCATCTTTCTTCCTCACCTGTCACCCACCACTATTCTTAATTTGGTGATGACTTGTTGGCCTCTCATTGGTCCAGGCCAAAAAAGGAGGGAATATATAAATACTATAAGTTGAATAATGGAAGGGTACTCTTAAGGCCATTTTGATGAATACCATTATTTTTTTGTGTCATCCAAGTGTGGCAGTCCCTCGGCCGCCAATGCACAAAGGTATGTCTCTCTTTCAAAATATAATGTAGTACTCTATCCATCCCAAATTGTAAGCCATTCCAAGAATCCTATAGAGTCAAACATCTCAAGTTACCTTGGCAGTTTGATATCAACCCCCAAGGAAATAGTTTCTTTACAGTTAGATTTTGGCACTCAAAGAAATCCGCCGCCCCAAACCTAGGGGCGCCGCCGCCGCTCCCCGCGTTCCACCACCGCTGATCCCCCTCCCTTCTCCTCCGACATCATCATGGGGGTTGAAGGGAGTGGGGATCCATTCGTTTTTAATAAATATTTTCCTAGATGATCGAAGTCTTCAAGGCTCAAGGTTTCTCCGGAGATCCAATTGAAGAGATTGGCCATGGCGTAAAGGCGTCGTCAAGATCATCGATGGAGCAATGGACC
The DNA here is from genome assembly GCA_015847255.1 of Hyparrhenia diplandra. NCBI lineage: Eukaryota > Viridiplantae > Streptophyta > Magnoliopsida > Poales > Poaceae > Hyparrhenia > Hyparrhenia diplandra. The sequence goes on along the minus strand of JADLZK010008431.1, from coordinate 902 downwards.
ATGTCGTTCCTCGGCGGTGATGGCAAGACGAAGGCATCACCATTGATGGAGAATAAGGTACTCCGGCCCTTCCTTTGCCTCCTTTGCTGGTTCTTTGCAGCCATGGCGATGGGCTAGTGAGATTTAGTTTTCCAATGATATCTATCTTAATGTCGGTTGGACTTGTGTTCTCTCATGAAGAATGCGGTGAATGCAACGATGATGAGGCGTGTCGGGCGGCGGCAATTTCATCGTGTTCGCATGTGGAGTTTTAGCAGTTTACTCCTCTTTGGCAAAAGTAATGGGTATGAGGATGACGGTGGTGTATGGTGAGATGGCCCCATTGTTCGGATCGGAGCTTGCGTCCGTGGCATATCCGTTTGGGATGATGATCCTATATGGTGGAATTTATAGCTTTTCAAGGTTTCTTGTCTCCCATCAATGAAGGTGGAGTAGTTTGGTTTACTTTTTTGTAATGAGAGGATGTAACTTGCTTTAGTATCAATAGAATTTTTTCTTATCACAAAAAAAAACAAGATAAATACAATGTTTGTGGAAAGAAATCATCATAAGAATACAAAAAAAATGTGAATGTAAGGACAAAAAGTTTTTGTATGGCAAAATTGATGTCAATTGAAGTTTACATGTTATACTATGACTCTTGGAATGGGTGCATCCCTTATTAAAAATGGAGGGTCAAATCGAAGCGATTACGACAAAAGAGAAAGTGTGCAAACGTAATACTCCCTCTAATTTTGTAAATACTTGATTTTTTAGACAATGACATGGTCTCAGAAACATGGTTTTGACTACTATTTTCTGTTAGAATATATAATGAACATGGCAACAAATTTGTGCTTTTATAATGAAGGAACTTTTCATGACAAAATCCATTCATATGATTTTAGGTTTCTAAACTAGCT